>PVJX010021254.1:0-32172 GCA_004027295.1 Dolichotis patagonum
TTTCTCCCTTTCGTCATGTTTTTGGTTCCTTCCATACAAGTGTACAGTGTAATTCCCAGACCCTTTTCTTGTTGTTTAAGGCTCCTCTAGAGGGTGCAGGCTAGGAGCTTTAGCCCTCTTCAATAGGTTATCAGAGATTAGAGTTCACCCACAGGTAGTGTGCGCTAGCTCCTCCCTTCTGGGCCAGTCAATCTTTGCAGGCCATCACTGCATGCACCAATCTCAGGAAAGTAATACTGTAGCGACTCACTGGGTCCCCACCAGGGGCGTGGCCTAGTCCAAGCAGATTCCACCAATCCGCTCGGTGAGGGGAGCAACCAGCTGAAGCCACTTCCTTATGGAGTTAGGGCTGTCCTGCCCAAATCCAACATGTTATCCAGTTGGTTTCCCCTTTCCCGTGGGAGGGTCTTATTCCCATCACTCACCGCGTCCCCGAGAACTGCTGGGCTCCCCCACCTCCGACTTCAGCGTGGCTGTGGTGGGAATTCATGATGCCTCTGGGTGGATCACATGCAGGGCTGGTCTGGGCGAGCTGCACCCAGGGCTGTTCAGCTCTGCGCTCTGGCGGCTCAAGCCAGTTGCTTCCATGCGGATCACTTGTTCAGGTCGGGCAGGAATTCAGGTGGCTCGAGGAGGGTGCCGTGCTCGCTGATCTTATCTTCACTAATAGTAGCCCCAGGACCTCATATTCGAGTGGTTTTTTTGCACTTTAGTTTCTTCGTGGGTTGTGAGAGTCCATCTCTCTCTGTTTGGGTCTCTCCAGGGTGTTTTATTCTGGCATTTGAGCTGTCTCTCTCAGAGAGGGTCTCTCTCCTGCTACCTACCAGTCTGCCATCTTGTCTTCCGCCTCAGAGATTGAGAGATTTTAAACTGCCAGAAATCTAGGCAATAGTACATCTGAGGTTTAGTTAATTTAATTAATCAATGCATGTCCAATCCAGTAGTGATAAAGAGAACCCCTCAACCCTTTTTATTTTGATACTGAGGATTGTGTGCGAGCACTAAGCTACATGTTTAACTCTTTTTTTTATTTTCAGATAGGATCTTCCCAAGTTTCCCAAGCTGAACTTAAACTTTTGATCCTCCTGCCTCAGCTTCCCAGAACACTGGGAATACAGGTGTGTGTGTTGTGCCCAAAATAAGCCAAGTGTTGGGCACATTATATTTGTGAGTCCACACTCATGCAGAATGCTGTATGACCCCCAGTAACTTAGGTACATTAAGCTTTAGTTCTTGATTTTAAGCAAGACCGTCTCTCTCAAGTACATAGCACACTGTTTGCCATTGATAAGTCTCAGTTGTCATTACCATGGCATTGTATTTTAGATTTGGATTCAAGAAAAGCATACACAGTAGTGACTAACAAAGGCTTAGTATGGCTCAGCATTTCGTACGTAAGCTCACTTTTGGGAATTATTGTCTGGTGTTATTCTCTTCTGTGGTGGCCAGGTCATTCTTTGCTGCACTCATGAAACAGGATTCTGTGATGATCTCTGTATCAGTTAGCTTTTGCTGTGTAACAAATCATCAGACAACTTCATGGCATCAAATACCCATTCATGAGGTCACGATTCTATCAGTTGGCAATTTGGGCTGGATGTGGCTTCTTTTTCTGCTGGACTTGCTTGGACTCACTTAAGGCTTTGCATCCAGCTGGTGGGCATCCAGGAGCTAGTAGATCCAGGTGCATTGCTCACATGCATGGTGATTGGTACTGGACAGTTGACCAAGTCTGACGGGTGTGACTGAGCCAGCCTGAGTCTCCATCAGGCTGTCCTTGGTTGATTTTCATGGTGATGGCTTTGGGCTTTCCAAGAGCAACAAGAAAGCACAGACCCCAGTGTGCAACACTTTTTAGGTTCATTTGTGTCATGTTTGCTGGTGTCCCATTGGCCAGAGAAAGTCACATGGCTGAACCCAGAGTGAATATGGAGGAGGCTCTGTAGGATCACAGAGATGAGTGGCCAGGACTACAAGAGTGAGCCACAGTCACCCTTCCTGGGTGACTCTGGGTGCAAATACTTTGTATTTAAGCATTCAAGTGGTACATGGTATTTTTTAAAAAATCTCTTTGTCAGAGGTAGTATTTTAACACGCCTGGCTTCTTTTGCTATCTTTGGATTCTATTGCTAGCTTGTTTTTCTTTATTTTTTAAAAAATTTCCTTTATTTGGGAAATTACAGCGTGCTGTAGGACATGGTTCTTTTTATAGGAGAAACAGCTGTGATGTCATAACTGGGCACATTTCCTTAGGGATATGCACTTCTCCCTACATATTTGGAAACATGACCCACAATCCATTTGTTCATTTCTATTTTGGTCTCTGACTTCATGGCAAAGGCAGGATCTAAAAATGTATTAGTTGATAAGTTAATCTTTTGAAAATGTTACCAATTATATTGTCCTTTGATTTCTAGTTGTTGAATTATAATAGATGAGGGAATATTAAAATGTAATTTCTTTCCCCTTGAAGTGTCTTTTTGAATTAAGTTGCATAAAACCAAGTGAGAAATAGAATAATATGTTTCTAATCTCAGAAACGAGTCAATTTTCATAACAGTGTTTAAAAAGAATAATTTTTTAGTAAAAACAAATAGCAATAATATGATGAGTAACTGAAAAAGGAAACAAACAGATTATTTAGAATCCAAACAACTTCAGTAAGGAATTTCTCGATGGAACATTTAGGTTCTTATTGAATCTGTACACAATTATATCTTACTCCCCAAACAAAACAGAGTTTCAGTGATAAATGTTTTTTGACAGCAGCAAGATTCAATTCAGTTCATTTCAGTGTACAGATTTATTTGTGAAATTAGGAAAAAATAGTTGCCAAGAAGGACCTGGGGAGTCTTAACTATCTTTAGTCCCACCGTTGGTGTTTTATGCAGAGACATCTCAGGAATGGAGGTGCTTCTTACAAGGGTAAGAAAAATTGCAGCTGGAGCAGAAATTAATTTGTATTTATAGTGCAAACACCTACATGAATCCTTAATCTGCTTTTTTATGATTTTAGGGGAATTTATAGAATCGTTTAGATTGGAAGAAATCTCTAGTGGGCCATCAGGTTCCCTCTCCTTATAATGGCAGTGCTGATTTTATTACCCTTAAAGCAGCGCTGATAGATGGGTGTCAAGTCTGGCTCCTGTTTCATGCATTTAAAAATGTATATTCTCTACCCTGAGTATATTTAATGTGGGAGACGGATGAGGAGCTGCCTGCACGCCCAGGAGACTTCGGAGCTCCTGACACGAGCCTCTTCTGGGAGAGACACCAGCTACGGAGCACACTAAGCATCATCGCGATACCTTCAAACCTTGTTTCCTTCTGACTTCTCACAGCGGGGGGCGTTTACCCCTGTCTGCAGGGGCTCAGTGTGCTGTGTGCGGTGCGATGACGGTAAGCAGTTGTCCCCTCATCTCCGCTTGTCCTGACTTCTTCCAGAGACCTGCTGTTCTCTGCTAGGGGTGCCTTCTTGGAAGAGTAACTCTGAACCCGGTGCGTTTGGGGTGCTTGTAATCTCTGAGGAAGCGTGTGAGATTCAGAGGAACATGACACGTGGTCCTCACATGTAAGAAATTTATGGTATACTTGAAAAGCTGCCTGAGGCATGTCGGGGAAGAAGTGAGATTCTTTTGTCTGAGCAGCATGTGGGAATCTAGCCCATTACTCTGTGATTCCACTTAGTGAACCCTGAAAAATTACATGCAGTCACATTTTACTGGATGCTGACAACAGTGAGTGCCTGGCTGTGTGGCAGAACCACGGCCTGGTGCAGCGTGCAAGGAGATGTTTGTTACGGAAAAGAGCTGAGGACCAAGAGGACAAGAACAGGGGCAAGGATGAAGCTGACGGGTTTGGGCTGGGCCTCGAGGTATCACAAAGCCATAAGACATGCTTAGGAGCAGGATAGCGCAGCAGTTTTGAGTCCTGCTTTTACCAGTGACCAAGCCGGGGACCTTAAGCAAGTCACTCACCCTCTCATTGACTCCCACTGGGAAGTGTCATGATGTGCAGGGCTGCTGTGGGCATCAAACAAAATAACTGGTTTCATATTTGTGGAATGAGAGGGAAGAGAACAAGAAGTCACCAAGAAGCAAGCCCTGCCTGCGAATCAGTGCCATGTGCAGGCCGCTGAGGGAACAGCCAGATGCCAGCCCCTTCCAGTGCACGGGCTGGGAAATAAGAACCAACTCCACCCCAGTAAGCAACCGCTGATCCGGAAAAACACAGGCTGCGATGATAGCTGTGAAGGTAAAATACAACTTACTGCTTGTAGTGTTTAGTCTAAGTTTCACTGACTTTGTTGGCCTGCAGCGGGTGGTCTGATCATCTATTCAGAGGAGAACTATAGCAGTGTAGCATCTATGGGGATCTCTTGAAGGTGATAGTCATTGTTAATTCTCTATCATCTTGCTTTGAAGACCTGTATCATTTTCATTGTTTTGTTGGGTTGAATTTTATTCTGTTTCATTTTGTTTGATTTTTTTACATCCGATTTCAAAGATAACAAGATATATTATGGTAGCCATTTTGGATTGGCTATTATCTTGTTTTGAAGTCCTTTATTGCATTCATTTGTTTGTTTATTGGTTCTATTCTGTTCTGTTTTGTTTGATTTTTACTATGTCTGAATGTGTCTACAGCTATTTTGAAGGCAACAAGAGGTCTGGTAAGCATTGTTGATTTCCTATTGTTTTGAAGCCCTGGTTTGTTTTGATTGGCTTTATTCAGTTTTTGTTTTTTTTTGTTTTTATTGTCTTTAAAATAAAAAAAAATTGCTGGGTTCAGCTGCCTAAACAGAGGTGGACGGGCAGGGTAGTAACGGGTTTATTACATGTGCTGGGGTGGAAAAGGTGCTGTGGAAACACGTGGGTAGGTCACGAAGGGTTTCTTCTTCCTTCCTTTCTTTCTTCCCTCCTTTTTCCCACTTCTTCCTCCTTCTCTCTCCCCCACTCTCCCTTTATCTTCCTCCTCTTCCACTTCCCTTTCCCCCTCTTCCGTCTTCTTGTCTGAATGTCTGTCTCTCTGTATGTCTCTCTCGCATGCTCTTTCTCATTTTTTGTGGTGCTGGGGATCAAATTCAGGCCTCACAAAACCAGGAGATCACTCATCACTGGGAGCATCCTCAGCCTCCAGTGGAATCTTTCCTTGAAGGAGATATATTTGGAAACAAAAGGGGCTTTGATGCTGAGGGAAGGTGAGAAGTCAAAGCTCTCTGAGTGCATCTAGCAGTGGGGCTATGGTTGAGTAGCAGGGACCTGTAGCCAGCTCCTTTGTTTTGGGAAACAGCTTTGCTCATAGCCACTTATAGTGACCAAGTATATGGTCTTAGAAAGTAGGCGTAGGGACTAAATTTGCTGCAGTAGAGAACCACTGGCTTCAATCACAGTAATGACCTCAATTGCCATGAAAGCAATTACAAGGTTTGGACGCCGATTGTATTATGATTTACATGGTCCACTGATGGGTCCTTTATATTATGGGTATTACATGCATTATCTTCATGGTAATTATTATTGTTTAGATCTCAGGCCAATTTGCCAAGTGAGGAAACAGAGAGGCAGAATGATTAGTAACGCTGTCAAGGCCACGTGGTTATTCAAATACACAGTGGGGCGAAAGTATCTGAAGCCTGGAGAGAAGTGAATCGTGTATTTCAGCTGAGGCTGGCTGGCCTCCCAGGTCTGCATCCTGCAGGATATGAGGCAGTCATGGTGACCACTGAATCTGAATGGGGTGACACAGGACAAGGGAAAAGGAGGGGAGACTGAATGGGATGCTAAGGTCAGGGACTTCGGGGAAGGGGTGGGCACGGAACCACTTAACTTGGGCTCAGGTTAAGGAGGATGATGGGGAGGAGCAGGCGCTGGGGATGTAAAGAGAGGAGTAAATGCTCTTGTAAAAAGACCAAAGTATGAGCCTTGGCTATTGCACATCTGTGAGGGCTGAGGAGGAACAGTGGAAGATGATTTCTGGTTTTCATCCTGTTTTGTGATCCCTGCAAGTTGATGAAACATCTCCCAGCCTGAGGTCCGTTGCAAACAGCACTGCCCTTGTGGTCCTACCCCCACCACAGCTGCCCACACTGAAACTTGCATCTTAAGATTCTTTAAACCTAACTAGGGTCAGGGGTTTAGCTCAGTGGCTCAGCACCTGCCTGGCAAGCTTGAGGTCCTGAGTTCGATTCTAGATACCAGCAAAAGCAAAGCAAACCAAACAACCCATCTGAATCAACAGAAGCTGAATGCAGAGATGCGAACTGGGAAAGACAATGTATGGCACGTAAAGGGCACACAGTTTTTAAAATCAAATCACACAGAAGCCAGAGACTCTAGATATCCTTTTCATCCCATTTCATTCTTCCTAGCTGTGCTTCTAAGAGGGGTCAGCAGTTACAGGAAAAAAATCTTCCTTTCCTCTGTGTGTTCCCATTGGTTACTGCTGATACGGGAGAAAGCTACTGATTCTTGCTTATTTGTATCTACCATCATACCTAGGAGCTTCTCAGCTAGTTTTCTTTGGCTTTGAGGATCATAATCATGCCTCTTTTAAGAAGCAGTGGTTTTCTTCCTGTTTTCCAATGATCATTTGACCTGTGTTTATTTCTTGATGGTGCTTTGTTTATAATGTCAGCTATCTCAAAGCTTTAGCTGGAGTGGTGAAGATTAAGTTGAATTTTGAGCTCTGGCAGCAAGGATGGATTAAGAACCAGACAGGCAAAGGATGGATTGAGTGGCCAGGAAGCACCTGCAGGAGAATCATGATGTGAGAAAGACTGAGGAGATCAAAGCAAGGGAAACTGAAAGAGTCACAAGAGAAAATAGACTGGCCTTGTTATTATGGGCAAGATACCCAGAACAACGTTCACATCCCAAATCCGGAGTCTGGTTTTCTAATTGACAGTCAGTGGCAGTTTGGCTATGTTGTTAACAGAGCTTGAAGTTATTGCATTCTATTCATCTGCAAAGAGGTGAGAGGATGGAAATTTAATTAGAATTCTCAGTTTATAAACAGTTCCAGGAATGTGGGTTCAAAAGAAATTAGCAGGTATTTTAATTTTCTTCATTGTAGCCATGTCCTGACTCCTAATCTAGCTAGAAGCAAAATATCACAGAATAATTACAAGTTATCAATGGGTTTCCAGTTGATGAGGCAGTTTTACATGCAGTGTCTCATTTGGTCTCCAGCCACTCTGTGAGATGGATAGAAACATCTAACAGGGCTGGGGGTTTCGCTCAGCGGCACAAACACCTTGACAAGTGCGAGGTCATGAGTTCGATCCCCAGTACCAAAAAAAAAGAAAGAAAGAAACATCTAACATTGTCCCCCAGGTTCCATGTTGCAGAGTGTGGTCACCCATGGTGTCTCATCATTTGCTAGTCATGCTAATTTCTAATACTTGAATCTCTGACCCAATTGGGCTTCTCTAAACACAGATAGTTTTCTTGTCTTTAAAAATGAAACTCCCCACTGAGAATGGCCATTTTCCCCTTGTCTGCAGACTGAACTCCTCTTCATTAAAGGATCACGATGTTATATGCCTGTGTACTAATACCCCTCAATGAATGTGTTCATTCTGTATTGCAAAAGCATCTTCATGAAATTTTTAAGCATCCCATTCAGGTGGGACTTTGCCTTTTCCCCTTCTCCACTGGCAGATGTAAGGGTGGCTGGGGCAGGAGGCTCAAGAAGGTAGCTCAGGAGACCTTCAGGTGTCCACAGAAGGTGCAGGGAGGAAGAGCCCTGGGCCATGTGGAGAGTCGTGGGAACTTGGACACAGCCTCAGTGTCTCTGGCTTTTCCCAGTGTGGTGACCAAGGGGAAGGAGGTGGTTGTGTGGGGGTGTGGGCAGGCTGCCCGCAGGAGGCAGCTGGTGTGCAAGCACACGTCCGCACGGTGGAGGCTCCCCTTCCAGTGCTCCTCTGTCTGAAGGTTTCCTGGCTGCCTGCCTTCTAGTCAGGAGCAGGAAGGAGAAAGTGCACTTGGGTACTCACTGCATCTATCATGAAACGTGTCTGACTGTGCTTAATAGCTTCGAGGGCGGTGTTACCAGGAACGGGGAGGAGGAGATTTCAGGGAGCGAGCAGTGGTCTCTGCTACAGAAGCAGAACCCAGAGCGGGTGCACAGGAAGTCACCCGTAGTGCCATGCAGAGCCCTGGGAGTGTGACTGCCAAAGGCTGGGAAGCAGAGTGTGGAAGATGTTTGGTCACGTAAGAGCCCAGGACAAGAATCTGCAAACACAGTAACACACAAATGCATTGTTGTAAAAGATTCAGACAATTTAGGAGCACGTAGACTACCTCTATCCCTTTTTATCTGAGTCCCATTCCTCAAGTGTCATGGGGCGACATGCACTCTTCACATCCTTGGTAAGCACCTTAGAGGGGCAGGACCTGTGATGACGCCAGGCACGGGCGCCAGAAGAGAGCCCCATGGAAAGAGGAGGTTCAGGCAGGCACGTGTGCCTGTGTGGCCTTATATCCACATGTTTATTGCACATGACACACACCCAGAGAGAGCGCGAGGACAATAGTCTTCATCTGACAGGATGCAGCACCGGTGTCTTGCCGTCTTCTGTCTCCTAGGATCTGGTCATATGCACTAAACTGGGGTGGGGAGGCTGCAGGGCTGACCAGGGAGAGCCTGGTTGCTGGCCCTGGGAAAGGCGCAGAGTGCAGGAGGGGGGAAGTGGTCAGCCAGCAGCTGGAGGAGGGCCCTTGGAAGTGGCCCGGCAGAGTCAGCTCTGGGGTTAATGATGGTCTTGTTCGATCTGCCATGGAATTTCAGGTGTCAATCAGATAAAAGCAAATATTTGAAAAGAAGAACAAAACAAAACAAAACAAAACAAAAACAAAAACAAAAAACACAAAGGCAGAATCCCTTTGGCATGTGGGCTCCCTGCTCATGGTGTCCTTGGTGTTGAAGGCTGTCTCAGGAAGTGTCATTTCTGAAATCGCCACATGCCCATATGGTGCCTATCTGGAAAAGGCTGGTTCCTCTTTGCTGTGGAATATTATTGTTTCTCCCTGGCTTGTGAAATCCTTTCATTCCGCCAGATCTGACACAACTTGAATTTCTCCTAAGTCAAAAATGACAAAGTACATCTAGGTACCACTTTGGGCTTTTGGTTTATGAAAACCGACCCTTCTGTGGGTTGAGCTCTGCATAGCCACCCCTGGGTTATGCACAAAATCACTCCATTTTCTCCTTCCAGCTGCTGGTTTGGCTGCTCTGGACAGCGCATGAACTATGAAACGAGCTCTTTCACAGCCATTTGTCTCTCCCTGCTGGAGAGGTGGCCTGTGTTCCTCTCGTGAGCACGGCTGCCTGGGCCCTCCTTGCCCACGTGTCTCTCTGGGCTATACTGTCTGGTGTGTACTAAGCCTGACAGGGAATGCCAGGTCAGACTATATTTCAACACATGGGTGGTGGCTGCCCTACTGCCCAGCAACAGTATATTTATTTTATATTTATCATTCTTTGGGTACCAGCTTGACTACCAAGTTCTTTAAAACTTGCTGAGGATGTTTGGATAATCTGAATGAGAGATTCATGGACTGACAGAGAACTGTTTAGTTGTTTTGGTGAATCATCCATCCATCCATCCATCCATCCATCCATCCCTCCATTCTTTCCTTCAGTCAGTACAAGGTCTTATGCTTATCTTAAAGATACAAAAAAACACAAACCAGTTGTTAGATAGTACTGTATGATAAAGAAGCACAGAAACATAGACAAAATATTGTGGCATTTATATTTGGAAAAATTAGGTTAGAGTCATACTTATACCATACACAAAATTTTAAGAAATGTTGCATAAGTTGAAGAATAGAATGAATCACTTTTTGTGTACTCTTGGAAGGGAAAATACCTTTTTGTTTTGTTCTTCTTTTTTGTTTTTTTAGTTTTGGATAAAATGCTAGTGCAGAAAAATATTGTATAACATGGACACCCTTTACCCATCTCAAAATGACAAGTGTAAATGTTTTGTCACATTTATTTCAAATTTTAAAAGATAAAGTGAATAGCTTTTCAGAGTAGGCAAAGAGTTCTTTGTACCGTTTTCCACATTTCATTTCTTCCCTGTGTTTCCTAGAGACAAAGCCTATGATGAATTTGATAAACATTTCAGTATATTTTTGTACTTCTGCTGCAAGGGTATGATTATTTGGTGTATGTTATGCATGGTGTTACATGACATGTATTAGTATTCACTTCTGTCCTTTTATTCCCACTCAACAATTTATTAGGTGACTTATCTATGTTGATAGGCAGTGAAGATGAAGAAAATTCCATTATATATTTATACTATATTCGTATTTTTGCGACAGCCCAGGTTGGCCTTGAACTCTGGGTTATCCTCCTCTTTCTGCCTCTGGAGTGCTAGAATTACTGGTTTGTGCCAGAGTCTATATGCAACTTTAAATGATGGACAATTAATTGTTTTTTTCTTTCAATTTTTTAGTATTATAAAAGTGTTTCAGTATGCACTCATGTGTAAGTTTCCTTGTACTGTATTATGCATATACTGTGTGAGCATCTTTCCAGAGTGTGTATTTAGAAATTGGAGAAGGACTAAGTATATAATACAAAAAGCAGAGTCATAAAGGGGAAAAATGATAGCTTGGTCTGTATAAAAATTTAAAACATCATTAGCACAGCAGAAAACACTTTAAATATGTAAAGATTTTAAAAATCTGGAACAATACTTGCAGCAAATGGCAGAGAAAAGGTCAGTATTCTGAATACATAGTTTTTGGAAATCAGTTTGGAAAAGTCTATTACTTCTGTGAATAAACTGGATTCTGGAATCCTTGAGAATCACGCCGCGCAGGAGAAAGGCATGGTCTCTTTCGCTTGGGTTTGCTTCGTGGGCTGCTCGTTGCCTCACTGTGAGGTGAAGATACTCCCTGATTTACAGGACCCTGAAGAGGATGAGGTATACTCTGGGGAAGATGACTGGCTTGTCACAGCACCCTGACCTAGCTGGTGACTGTGACTGCTGGGGCCCAGCGCAGGGCTGGGGTGGGGCTCATCCCTCAGCACACGCCGAGGGGACCGTGGCGGCTCAGTGAGTGCATGCGGGATGAGCGTGTGTTTGCGTGGATGAACACAGGACTCCAGGCCTCGAGCTCACGGTTACTGTTGGCTGCTCAGATTCCACACCCCCCTCCTCCCATGTCCTGCAGGGCTCAGAAGTTCTCAGATCCTCTTTTCCCTGCTGACATGTCCATCGCTCTTCTTTCTTGGCTTTTCTCCTTTTCTTCTTCCTCCTTCTCTCCTCCTCTGCCCACCTTTCCTCCTATTCCCCCAAAGCTAACCATTCTGGGGATAGCCATTTTGTTTGATTGATTGATTTTTTTGGTAGTAGTGTCACAGTGGGGGTTGCACAGTGGGGGTTTGCACTGAGCTGCATCTCTAGCCCATTTTTTGTTTTGTGCTTTTGAGATGCACGCTTACTGACTCACTCAGTTACTACCCAGGCTGGGCCTGAACCTGTGATCTTCCTGCCCTCGGGCGGGCACAGCGAGTGCTGGGATTATAAACCTGCACCACCAGCACGGGGCTTTAGGGGATATTCTTAAACACTGCTTTTTACCCCTCAAGGACCTCATTCTTCATGAAGGCTGCAGTTATCACCCTAATGCAGCGAAGTCCAGACGGCTTACTCACCCTCCCCTGGGTTCTGTGCTCAGATTTCCCACTGCTTGTTTGTCAGAATGGAAGGAAGGGGTTTCCTGTTGACCCTTAAGTTTGGCTTCACTATCTTCTGCTTGTAGCCGGCTTGGGTGTCGCACTCACAGTGTGACAGCTTCCTAAACTCCTAGGACTTGAAATGCCAGAGTCACTTCTGACTCCTGGTTGTCCTGGCCCTGCCCTGCATAGCGCTGATCTGCAAACTAGATCTCCAGGTGCTTGTGTGTTTGTCCCCCCCACCCAAGGGCCCCACCCAGGTCCTTCCTATGATCCTAGACCAGTTTCCTTTCTTTTTAAATTTTGTTTTAAAGAGAGAAAAGTAAACAAAAGTAAAAACAATGATACAGAGTTTCAAAACAGGAGAATAAGGAATCAATGATGATTAATATATTGTGTATTATCTTCAAAGTAGTTGCTCAGACTACATGGCATACAAAACTAATCAGCCAATATAAGTACAAAGTAATCTTTTAAATGAACTGAAGGGAATTAATAGTATAATTATGATATCTATCTATCATATGTATGTGATACATAGATATTTATTTATTTTCTCTTCCTTCATTTCTCTTTGCCTCCATCCCAGTTGCTCTTCCATTATGAGCAGTTTCTTTCCTTTTCTCAATATCTATTGCAGATTGTGTATCTCATTTACTCTTTTCGTTGCTTATACCAGGGAGACAAGACTGTGCTTACACATGTGAGTTTGATTTATTTCATTTATGAATATGATCTTTAGTTGCATACATATTCTTTATGGCTGAGTAGTACTCCATTATATAAAAATACCACACCTTTTTTATTCATTCCTCAGTTGATGGGCATTCAAGTTGTTTCCAAGATCCAGTTATGCTGCTCTAAATATGGGTGCACATATATCACTGTGGCTTTTAATTCTTCTGGGAAGAAACCCAGGAGGGGAATAGCTGGGTTGAATGGGACCTCAATCCTATGTTTTTAAAGAATATCTACACTGATTTCCATAATGGTTGCACCAGTCTACACTCCTACCAACAATGGAAAGGGATATATTTTTCCCCACAGCCCCTCTAGCATTTGTTACTGGTTGATTTTTTGATGATATACATTCTTTCTGGGGTGAGATTGAATCTCAGTATTGTTTCAATTTGCTTTTCTTGGATGACCAGTTGAACATTTTTTCATACATTTATTTGCCAGATGTATTTCTTCATCTGAGAAGTGTGTATTCATTTCAGATGCCCATTTTTGGACTGAGTCTTTGAGTTTGGGGCCCTAATTGTTTTCAATTCTTTACATGTACTAGATATAAGTTCTTTCTCTGAGGGCCAGTTGGCAAAAATTTTTCCCACTCTGTGGGTTTTCTTTTCACTCTGTTGGTGATTTCTTTTGATGTGCAAAAAACTTTTAAGATGAAATTCCAGTTGCTGATTCTTTAAAGTATTTCCTGTGCAGTTTGGTTTTTGTTCATGAACTCTCTGCCTACCCCTATATTTTCTTGATTTCTACCTACTTTGTCTTCCAGTAGATTCCCTGTTTCTGTTTTAATATTTAGATCTTTGATACATTTTGACTTAAGTTTAGTGCATGGTGATAGGCATGAGTCTAGTTTTAGTCTTCAGCATATGGAAAACCAGTTTTTCCAGCCTCATTTACTAAAGAAGCTATCTTTCTTCCAGTGAACATGTTTGGCCCCTTTGTCAAAGATATGGTAGCTGAGTATGTTTGTAGTCGTGTCTGCATGTTCTCATTTGTTCCTTTGGTCCTCAGGTCCTGTATTTTCCTTTTGTTTCTTTGTTTGTTTTGGTATTTTTGCCAGTACCATGATGGTTTTTATTACAGTAGCTTTGTAGTATAATTTCAAGTCAGGGATTGTGATGCCTCCTGCCTTGCCTTTGTTGCCCAGGATTGCCTTTGCTATTTTAAAGTCTCTTCTGTTTTCAAATGAATTTTAAGAATGTTTTTTCCAGATCTCTGAGATATGCTAATGGTATTTAGATCAGGATTACATTAAATCTAACAGTTCTGGGAGTATGGCTATTTTCACAGTACTGGTTCTTCTTATCCATGAGCAAGGGATATCTTTCCAATTTCTGATACCCTCTTTGATTTCTTTTTTCAGAGTGCTGTGATTTTCAATGTATAGATCTTTTACTTCCTTTGTTAGATTGATTCCTAAGTATTTCACTTTTTTGGATGCTATTGTGAAGGTTGTGGTTTCCCTAATTAATTTCTCTCAGTGAGTTTGTTGTTTGTATACAGGAATGTGGTTGATTTTTGAGTGTTGACTTTGTATTCAGCTATGCTACTGAATTTGGTTATTAATTCTAGAAGTCTTTTGGTGAAGTTTTTGGGGTCTTGTATGTAGGGTATCATCTCATGTATGAATAATGGTAATTTGACTTCTTCCTTTCCTATTCTTATTCCTTTTATTTTTCTCTGTTGTCTAATTGCTCTGTCTAATGTTTCTAGAACTATATTGAAAAGGAGTGATGATAGTGGACATCTTTGTCTTATTCCTGATTTTAGAGTGTAGGCTTTAAGTTTTATGCATTAAGTATGATATTGGTTGTTGGTTTGTCATAGATGATTTTTATAAGATTGAGGTAAAGACCATCTATTCTAATTTTCCCTAGAGTTTTTTTTTTAATCAGGAATGAGTGTTAGACTTTATCAAAAGCTTTTTCCACATATATTGAGATGAACATGTGATTTTTGTCTTTGGCTCTGTCGATATGTGGTATTACATTTATTGATTTGCGTATGTTGAACCATTCTGCATTCCTGGAATGACTCTTACTTGGTCATGATATATAATGCTGCATGCTGTTTGCTACTGTTTTATTAAGGATCTTTACATCTATATTCAGTGGGAAGATTGGCCTGTAGTTCTCTTTTTTTGATTGGGTCTTTCTTTCATTTTGGTATCAGAGTAATACTTGCCTCCAGGAATGAGTTAGGGAGAATTGTTTCCCTTTCAATTTCATTAAAGAGTTTGAGGACATTAAATCTTCTCTAAATTTCTTGTAGAATTCAGTAATGAATTCATCATTTCCTGGTTTCATCTTTGTTGATAAGTTTTTTAAAGTACATTTTGAGTTTCATTAGCTGATACTTGGTTATTCAGAATTTTTATGTCTTCTTGATTCAGCTTTGGTAGTTACTATGTTTCTAGGAATTTGTCCATTTGATCTGTGTCTTTCAATCTTTGTGAGTAAAGATTTTTGAAGTATCATCTTCTGAATTTCCACACGGTCTGTAGTGATTTGACCCTTTTCATTTCTTATTGCATTGATTTGAGTTTTTCCTTTCCTGTTTCTGATAAGGTTGGCTAGGAGTTTATCAATTTTATTTATTCTTTCAAAGAACCAATTTTGATTCATTCTTTGTGTTGATTTCTTAGTTTCAGTTGCATTAATTTCTGCTCTGGTCATTATAATTTCCTCCTTGTATGGACTTTAGGCTTTACTTGCTCTTCTTTTTCTAGCAGCTTGAGATGTAGTATTAGATTGTTTATTTGTGCTTGCTCTGTTTTCCTGATGTTGGGAATTCACTGCTATAAATTTCCCTCTTAGGACTGCTTTCATTGCCTCCCACAGAGCATTTTCATTAGATTGTAGATATTGTTTAACTTCCTTTTTAATTTCATTTGTGACCTATTGGTTGTTCAGAAGGGTGCTATTTAATTTTCATATGTTTACAGAGTTTTGTCATTAATTTCCAATTTTATTGCACTATGCTCAGATAATGAGCATGGGACAATTTCAATTGATTTGCATTTACTACTAGGGGCTACTATATGGTCTATTTTAGAGAACATGCTATGTGTAGCTGAAAAGAATGTGTATTCTGATGTTGAGTGAAACACTCTGTAAATGTCCACTAAGTCCATTTGTTCACAGGTTTGGTTCAGTTATATCTTTGCTGATTTTTTTTTCTAGTTGATCTACCTCTTTGTGATCATGGAGTATTAAGATCCTCTATTACAATTGTGTTATTGCTTATTTGGTTTTTCGTGTCTATTAATATTTATCATATATAATTGGGTATTCCTGTATTTATTTGGTATATATATATATATATATATATATATACATTTATGATTATTATATCTTCCTCTTGAAGTTTTCCCTTATCAAGCATGTAGTGACCTTCTTCATCTCTTTTGATCATTCTTTGTTTGAAGTTCGTGTTATCTGTAAACAGAATAGCTACCCTGCTTTTTTCTGAGTTTCTGTTGCATGGAGTATAGTTTTCCATCCTTTGGTTTTAGTCTATGTATTTCTTTTTGAGTTTGAGAAATGTGTTTCTTGTATACAACATACTATCGGATCTTGTTTCTGGAACCACTCTGCCAGTCTGTTTCTTTTGAATGGTGAATTGAGGTAATTTACATTGATGGTTATAACTGATATGTATTGACTTGTGTTTGTCATGATATTTTGTTGCTGTTGGTTCTCTACTTTTCCTCTCTGTTTAATTGTTTGCCTTGCTTGCTTGTTTCATTCTGTCATTGTTCTTGAAATTTTGGTCATTGTTGTCTCTGTCTAGAGTGTCTTTTAGAACCCTTTTAGTGTTGATTTATTGGTCATAAATTTCTTCTGTTGTTCTTTGTCATGGACGTATTTTATTTCTCCATTAAGTTTGAAAGATGAGCATGGGACATCAATCTGGGTTGGAAGTTGTTTTATTTTAGGATTTGAAATACTTCTCTCCAAGCTCTTCTTGGCTTGAAGGTTTGTGTTAAGAAATCTGCTGTGATTCTGATGGGCTTTCCTTTATAGGTGATCTCTTTCTTTTCTCTGAAAGCTTTTGATATTCTGTTCTTGTGCTGAATTTCTGGGATCTTGATTATTATATGTCTGGGTGTAGATTTGTTTTGGTTATAGCTAACTGGAATTCTGTATACCTCACTTATCTGCATATCAGATTCTTTTCCCATGGTTGAGAAATTTTCTGCCATTATTTCTACAAATAGTTTTTTTTTATGTCATTTGTGTTGACACCTATTTTTTATTGCAGTATTTCTTACAGTATTTTTCTTTGCATTGTCTTGCATCTGTTGAATTGTTATTTCCTGCTCTTTTATTATTTTCAGGAGATCTTTCTTTTCATGATCACTAACCACAATCCTGTCTTCAAGGTCTGAAAGTCTGTATTCAGTTTCAATCAAGCAGTTTTTCCAGCTTTCAGTGGAATTTTTAATTTCTTGGATATCTGTTTGAATCTATTTCATGCATTCTGTTTCTTTCCCATATTGGTCATTCATGGCTTCCATCCTCTTCCTATCACCATCTATTTATCTGTCTCTACTCTAGATTTGTCAAGAATTTCCTTCATAAATGTTGACATTATTTTTTTTTACCTGATAGATTATTTCTCATCTGATTTTTTTCTATTGCCTCATGGATTTTTTTCTTTACTTTGGTTGCTATTGTTTCAGAGATTTCAGATGTGTGTCTTCTAATTCCTTCTGTGTTGATGCCATCTGGACTTGCTCTGGGTGGCTGGAGGTCTGAGATTGTATTTTGTTTCTTTGTCTTGTCATTTTTGATTTCAAAAAAGTTATTTTGTTTTCTGTGATGATCCTTTGTGAGTTTTTGTAGTGGGTACCTAGATCACTAGTATCAAGGTCTCTCTAGGAAAAGTCTGTTTTTAAGGGATGTTTTCTGTATGTCACAGATTCTTGGTTTTTGTCTGTCAGAAGATTCTATCTTCTCAATTAATCAAGGTTGGGATGCTGGTGTCTGTTTGGCTCAATCTCTGATCCTTAGGTGTAGGGCTGTGGTGAGGTTGTTACCCCAGAGTTTCCCAGTATTGTTACAGAATGGAGAACCACTGATTACAACAGATATGGCATCCTGGTTAAAGTACTAAAATTAGCAATAATAACAGCATCAAGTACAATTTAGAAACTGAAAACCTATGGTCATAATTGATTTTGTACTTTAGTCCATAGGAACAGAGTTTATAGGTATATAATAGAACTGATCATAAATTAGGAGTTTGCATACAAAATATTTCCCCTTGGTAGAGTGGTTTTACCCTGTGCTGGGGAAATTTAAGGAGGATAATGTATAAAACAAGTAGAAGCAAGGCTGGAGGACAGAAGATGATTGCACAAGGTTTGGGAATCTAGGGTAGTGTGTAGGAAAAAAGAATGAAGAAATATTTGAAGTATTATCTGAACTTTTTCTTTGGGTTTGGGGGATGCAATTCATTTTCTGTTGGAGTTCTCTCTAGACATTTAGGAGAGAAAAAAGAAGAAGAAGAAATAGAAAAATCAGGAGAAGGAAGAAGAAGAGGAGGAGGAGAAAGGGGAGGAGGAGAAGGGGAAGGAGCAGCAGCAGAAGAAAACGAAAAGAAAAGGCAACAAAAGAAAAGAAAAGGAAGAAAAAGAAAGAGGAAAAAATCTTCAAAAATAAGAAATCATAAGATAAATTGAGGGAAAAGGACCAGTAACCAAGTCTTCCCAAGTTGGTTTCCCATCCCACAGAGGCCTCAGTCAGCTGTTGGCTCGTATTGTTCTTGTTGGTTCAAGTTTTTCACACCACTGGTCTGGCCTGTCCATCCTGTGCACCCTTGCTGGGACCTCCTGTGTAGTTGGCTTTCCCTCTGGTCTCTGGACCTTCCCGGGCAGTTCACCTCGGTCACGGCAGTAGTGAGGGGAGAGGCCGTTCTCTGGGCCTTCCAGTGTGGTTCACCTGGGTCACGGTGGTGGAGAGGCTTTGGGGGAGGCCACTCTCCTTCCTGGTGTTCACCTCGATTCTCGCTGGGCTCCTGTGCAGTGGAAAGGCAGTGAAAATGCTACTCTATAGACCAGTTTTCGATAGTGGACCACTGAAGACAATCCACTGAATACTGAAAGGAAATACTAGCATCTCTACACATATACACTTTTTATCTCAGTCTTTGAAATGCCCTGTTTCATATGTCTTACAATGTAAATCACTTATTAGAGTCGTATACTGTATATGTAATGTAGTACTATACAATTAATATGATAACATACACCAAAAGCCTACTGCCTAGCATATGGAATATAAACTCATCTACCTGTCTTTCAAGACGTGTGCTCCTTTCTATCCTTTGAAGGCTGTGCCTTACCACACCCCACATGCACTGTAAACTCAGCCACATCAGGCTGCTTGTGGTATGCTCGAATGTTTTTCCTCCATCAAATTTATGCTTTTGATTGCGTTGTTCTCTTTTCTTGCACTCTACCTGCTCTAAGAAGCAGTAGGGACAGTGGTTAGGAGCAAGAAATGTTCGTACAAATGCCAATTTTTATCTCAATCTGAAATGTCCTTTTTTGCCACTTTCTAGTTATTTTATGTGGGCAGATCACTGACATTTCTAAGCCTCAGCTGCTTCGTCTGAAAAATAGAGACAGTGACAATCAGCCCATGGGTTTGTTGTTGAGTTACTGAGATAACACACATGTTGAATTACGGTGGTTGGCACATCCTTAATATGGGTTTTCTTACTCTTTCGTAGCATTCTTTGACCTACTTTCCCAAGTACTGTATGCTACTCTAATAAGTGATTTACACTGCAAAACACATATGAAACAGGACATTTCAAAGACTGAGATAAAAAGTGTAGCTGTGTAGAGATTCTAATATTTTCTTTCAACACTCAGTGGATTATCTTAAGTGGTCTGCTGTCGACAACTGGTCTGCATTTGTGCAGAGAATTGAAGGTTGTCATGACACAAGGATGTTCTTGAAAGACCTTGCCAATGTGACTGGCCTCAAGTCAGACATCCCTCTCAGCACCCTATGACTGAATCCTGCCCACCGTGACAACATCTGCTTCTTGTTTAATAGGATTCTCTACTGTGATTAAAATTCAGCAGTGCAATGAAAACACAATGCAAAGAAATTGTAAAATAAAATTATAAACTTCAAAAGTGGTTCAGATACCACCAAGCCAAAAGCAAATGGTAGTAGGAAAATTCAGGGATCATATACAAGACAATCAACATCTGGTGGAAGCAGAGAAAAAAACTAATGAATATAAGTGTAGACAGCTCAAAAGAGAATGTGCTAAATACCAAGGATCAAAAGGAGACTTGTGAGAAGCTAATGAAGCCTTTGGATATTTCTGCTGACAGAAATCTTTTAAACACACTAGATCAAATACTTAAATAAAATATGAAAATGATTAACCATAAAAGAAATTATGGATAACTTTTAATACACTAAATTGAAAATGTCCACTCCTTAAGAGAAATCATAAAGAAAGGCATAAATGTTATATATCCAGAATATATAAACAATTACAAATCAATAAGAAAAGATGACTCCTAGTAAAATGGGAAACGTTGCATGCAGAAGAGGCATTTATCAGAAGAGGAAACACAAATGGTGAATAAACTTGAAAAATGTTCAGTTTTATTTTATAAGCAGGAAAAGAAACGTACAACGTACATTTTATTACTTCGAGGGGGACAAAGTTAAGACGTCCACATTAGCTATCCATTGCTACACTGTAATGACCGCACACGTAGCAGCTTAAAGCACAAATCTCGGGGGCCAAGGGAATCTCTCAGGAGCACAGTGCTTGCCTGGCAAGTGCAAGGTCCTGAGTTTGAGTCCCAGTTTAAAAAGAAAAAGAAGCACAAATCTCATGCCCCGATGGGACAGGAGTCTGGAAATGGCTTACCTGGATCCCTTGCTTAGGAGCATCTGATAACACTAAGCAGAGACAAGAACGTAGACCAATGGGGATGCTTAGGAAACACGTGGGGAAATAATTTTACGTTATCTTATAAAGTTAACATTTGTATATGTTTAAAATGCAGAGATTCCATTTCTTTGTCTATATCCTAGAAAAGACCTTATTTCTTACAAACGTGAGAACATGTATAAGAATATCATGGCAATGTTCACAAGAACAAAATTCTGGAAGGGGCCCCCAAAACCCACTGACAGGAGAATGGGCACACTGTGGAGTTGTGACTGGAGGAAATAACTTCTACGAATAGAAAAACAAGAACTGTAAGGTTTATGGTTCAGTAAATCCTGGAGCCACAGTGTTGAGGAGAGCAAGCGTCAAAGGAAACTAAATACATTAGGTTACATTTTATAAAGCTCAAAACAAAGCAAAACTAAAGAACAGATGCTTGATAGAACTATATGAACAAACCAAGGGGATGGTGGTACCAGGGCTCGGCACACACAGGGGTGTGGAAGCAGGTGTGTGATGGAGAGGAAGGTGCAGGTAGCTTCTCCGGATCTATAATGACGACAAGGCTTATCAGGAGCGTGCATTCTACTGTTATGCTTTACAGCCACAGATGCTACATATGTTCTTGTGCATGATTGTTACACAACAGACATTTCAAAGCAGGCTGCACTGTAGAAGTCAGCTGATAACGTCAAAGGGTAGCATCAGTTCTATGAATGGGCCCTGACTATTTTAACTAGGGTTATTGATTATTACTATTAGTGATGCTAATAGTCACTACCGGAATTGTTTGTCTCAATAAGTAGGGTTATTGTTTACATCTAGATAGCTCCCCCCAAGCTGTATGTGCTTGCAGGCGAGGCATTTGGAAGGTGACCAAATCATGGTCAAGTGTGACATCTGTCCCATCACAACTGGGGCCTGGTCTGAAGAGGGGGTCCTTTCCTGGTTCCTGTCTTCTCTCTGCTTTCCAGCTTTCAGGGAGCAGCTTCTCACCAAGCAAGTCCTCCTGCCATGCCACTGACCAGGAATGGACGGGAACGCTGAAGCATGAGTTCAAACAACCCCCCCCCCCGCCCCGGCTTTAAATTTCAGGGCTCGGGTATTTTGTCCCAGTGACAAGGACAGTGACTAAAAGAAGTAGTATAACATTATGACTAAAATGTACATTTGGTGAATTATAAGACAAACTTTGTGAGTTTTTTTTTTTAAATTTTTGGTTTTGGATTTTTTGAGACAGGGTTTCTCTGTGTAGTTCAGGCTGACCTCAAACTTGTGGTGATCTTCCTGCCTCAGTCTTCTAAGTGCTGAGTTTGTAAGCATATTCCACCATTTCTGGCTAAATGTTTTGAATTCTAAATCAATTTTTCAAGGAAAAACACCTCATTAAAATTTTTTAATCACTTGTGAATGTTGGACACTTTATTTTTTGATGTTTACAAGTTTAAAGAAAAATGACACTAGCTGATTTGAAACATTTTCCATCTCCAGTTTTTGTTTTATTTAAATTTAGAAGTGACTTAATAATGTAATATTTGTAAAAACTTCTCTTCCCCTATAGATACTGGAAGTCTACTTAGACTGAATTTTTCCAAGGGGATTTTTCCTATAGCCTGTATTTCCAGGCCCTTATTTTAGTCCTTTTAATAAAAAAATTTCAAAACACTGTTCCAGTGTCATCTTAAGGAATCTAATGGCCTTGATTAGGGATGAAAATCTTTGGAATATCTACCTGAATGTGTCTTTGTTGGAGCAGGAGTCTGGTGTTCTGCTCTAAGAAATCTGATTCCCATCCTCTTCTCTAGCCTAGTTTATTATGATGTGAACCCAGAGAACCAGCTCCAAGGATTGTGATACAGTGAGCCCTGTCTAGCTGAATCTTACGAACCTTTATCATCCACAAAATCTAAAAAGAGACAAGCTGTTAGCTACTGTCCTCTAAAAGGTTTCCAGTGGGGGGGCAGGTTTTGCTTGTCATCAATTTAACAAAGATACCTTAGGAACTGTCAAATTCCCCAAGACAGTAATTTGTATGCAGCTTAGGGGCTTAATCATCATGGAGACAGTGGGCACCATTTTGATCTCAGATGGCTGTATCTATTAAATCTGTTCTTTGAGAGTGAAGACATTTTTTGATCCATGAATAAAAATGTTATTGCTGTTACTACTGCTCACGCTAAATTCCATCTGAAATAGTTCCCTTTTGATGGCCCATTGACCAGATATCTGCATTTTTGTACCTACCCACACCATATGCAAGACACCCAGTGCCTCTTGGGGGGCATGGCATTACTTGGTCTAATGAGTCATTAAAAGCTAGTTGTTTTTTCCTTAACTGGATGGTAAGCTCCTTACATTTTCAGACTTTACTTATCTTTGTGTGAAACTAGCACAGATAAACACTTAGTTGGCTTGAGTTTCTCTTGATCTATTTTATTAATGGCTTCAAGCAAAGTCAATACTATCGTGTTGACCATTTCTGCAGATCCACTCAAGTGCTAGGACAGGTTCCAAGGTGAAACAAGCCGAGAGCCTTGGAACAAGGCTCAGGCCATCCCAGGGGATTAAAATACTGAGTGCGGAATTTCACAAATATGCGTTTGTATTTTGGAAATAAAATTTTTTGCAAAAAGGTCTCTCAAGAAAATTTGTGTTGCTTATACCAGAGGCATTTTTTTCTATTGTCACAAAAATGGTGAAGGTTAGTGCATGCAAATTTCTCAGATGCCTCGTAAAATTCTTAATCACCTCTATCCAAAGCCAAGAACTGCTGTGGAACCAACTAGTTCCTGCGCATGTGGAACTCGTTATGTAATTCTGTTTCACCCTCAATTCCAGCATCTCCCGCCCTCTCCAGGGCTTTACCGCTTCATGACATCATAAACAAGATGAGTCCAGGGTTCAGCTTAGCTGACATTTCCCTTATAAAGCCAATAAACAAGGAGGCCTCCAGGTACCAGCCGTTATTTTCCCTTTTCTAAAGCTGGATAGAAGTGTAGTATGTTTACATTTTCTCATTTGTTTCCTGCTAATAAAAAACAGGCATTTCTAGATCAGTTAGATAGTGTTGTGGAGTTGGCCTTATAATTTTGCTTAAAAAATTAAATCCAGCTTAAGCTTTTGTTAAGAATTATGGATGGAGGTGGGAAAGAGGAAAAACAAGTGAAAACAAGCAAAGAGGGAAACGAAAGTTGCGTTTTGTTTTAGTTGTGGAAAAGGCCTGTGTGTGCGAGTAGAATTTCTGTGTTTAAGAAGTTATTTTTAAAAACACATTTTTAAGTTGGGGAACATAGCTTGCCTTATGCCTGGGCTTTCATATTTACACGAATCAGGGTATTCGTGCACATACAAATACTGTAGTGTTTTGGGGGCCGGTTAATTTGAGTACATTGGTAAGTTTTAGGCATTAAAAAGCACTTTAAATCATTTAAATTATCAAAAACCTCTGTAAATGTTAAACTAAGACATTGATGCTATATGTCAGGTGATTTTCTGACTTATACATGATACACACGGTGCAAAGATCTGCTTCAAAGGAACGAGGCTCCTAGCACTTGTGGCTGCGGTGAACTGTATGAAATCTGCTCACCAGAAGGTGAAATCCAACGGTCTAATTCAGGTAAAAGTTCTCAGCACAAATGTTTGTACCTCCATTGATCTGTATTACTAAAATGCAGTGGGCACAGCTTGCTGTGTATATAGTTCCAATCACCAAAATTAGTGAGCGTCTAGAGTGAGGTGAGCACAACAGTAGAATGGATATATGTGCTTCCAGAACTCCTTTCCTTTGCAAGCTACAGTCGTATACATACGTATGTGTGTGTATACATATATAATATATGCATATATAATGTGTATTATATATGTATATATAATGTGTATATATGAAATGTGTTTTCTTTTTTCAGAAGTAGTAGTTATAGGGTCTTTATTGCTTGTTCAAGCTTATTCTGATTCCATTGGGTCAGGCTAACAGGAAGCAGAGACTTTATCTCTTTCTTGGAGTGCCTGGAATGCAGGCATTGGAATGGCGGTGTTTGCTCTGGTGGGTGTTGATAAATGTGCATCTTTTGGCAGGAGGAAAGCTGCTTATTTCCCATGAGTCAGCTATTTCAAGGGGCCAGCCAATTATTTCAAACTCTTGCCCAAGCAAATTGATGACTCCAGGGTGAGTGAAATCAATGCACTGGCATTTGCCAAACACAAAGTCAGACAAAAATAGAATAAATTAGTTCCCCTCAGTCAGTTATTGCTTTGAGTAGGTGAGCTGAGGAAGAAGGGGTACTGAGGTGCACACTGAATGCGAACTACCTTCTGTTTTCAGCCTAAGACACAAAGCAAAAGGCAGAGAGTAGAAACAGACGGTAATTATAAAACTATAGCTTGGGAGGGAAAGGAGTTCTGTAAGCAACTCAGCTTCTTCCTCTGAACTGTACCCAGAATAGCGCTGCTTCTTATTTGCATACACTGTTCAAAATGTAGACTCTTAATTTACTGTCAGGTAAAATACAAATTCCTGAGGCCTGAGAGATTCTGTTTCTGGAGTTTCTGGGATTACAGACTGTCACTGAATAATGACAGCATTATTTGAAGCTAATACTAGAATTAATTTCTTACCACCATACTCAGCCAATATTGACAATAAGATGTGCTATTATCTAGCATAAGTTGGCAGAGACTCCTGCAGCTGAAAAATGCATAATCATATTGTGTCTGACAGTCTGTCCAACTGAGAGGATGGAGTGTCTAGGAAGAGAATATTATTTCAGTGATGAGCATCCTACAGGCAGTGCTCTCAAGATATGATCGGCCACAGAGAAAACTAATCTCTTGGTGATAGTAGACCAGCCTTATTCCAGGATAACTGTTCTTAAAGTAATTGGAAGACTGAGGCATGCTACACAGTAATATTGATGTGCGCTGTGAATACGCTGAATAAAGACAGAGATGCCAATCAGAAGATGCAGTCTTTTTTTGGTGAGGAAATAAAGTATTTATGATTTTCTTATGATGTTGCATTGACATATGGTGCTTCTAACCAAGTGACAAATTAATTGACTAGTTTTAAAGAGAAATGGATGTGGCTTAATGAAGAAGGACAGGATATGTATTACAAGGCAGCTGGTTCTGCCACTGCGGGCTTGTGGAGACAGTATACATTGGACAGCTAATGAATCTCTGTTGCATAAGATAGATTCTCTGTATAGTGGAATTGCATGCTTTGTCTCTAAATGGGATTATTATACACACCATTGCGCAATATTTGAAGAGCTTGGTTGGCCCTTGTAGAGGGTTAGGAGAGAAATAAATTGGAAGACAATCGGTCCTTAAGACCTTCAATTCATCAAATGCTCCATATTTATCTAAATTACTAGCACATCCTCCCAAAATACAAATTTGCATGATACACATGGCTAGCATGTTAATGCTGACCAGCCTTTGCTTTGATTTCTATCTGTTAGGTTTTCCACTGGAAGCACAGACCCAAATTCCTGCCTGGTTTGGTGCCGCCCACAACAGTCGGAGTCCCTGGGGCTTCATTCCAGGTTCTTCTGGAAGCACGCACACACACACACACACACACACACACACACACACACACACACAGGTATTCAGTTCTAATACTCTTTGAGTATTCTGTTTTAATGGTAACTCATTCAGTTTCGACATTTTTCTCCACATTTGTAGGTTCTTCTCGCTCAGTTGCTTAGTTTTTCTTCAAAACAAATCCAGTTCAGCCCCTTGTACAGCCTTAAAAAACCCAGAAGTGACGGGCTAAGAAGGGGAAGTGATGAATGACAGCATTGTCTGTTCTTTATTGGAGACTGTACTTCCTGTCAGAGCGTGTGGGCAAGGTTTGTTCTGCTGGTATAGGGAGGAGATGGAGGAGTTTACCTCTTAGACCTCCCAGCCCGGGTTTGTTTTTATATTGATGGCTTGATTCTTTTTTTTTTTGTACCGGGGATCGAACTCACAACCTCACGCTTGCCAGGCAGGTACTTAAGCCACTGAGCTAAATCCCTGGCCCGATGGCTTGATTCTTATGTCAATGTTATCACTTAGTCTTCAGGAATTTTGTAGCTCAATTACGGAGCTCTTCAAGGTCACAGCATGTCTTTTAAGCCTGGGAGGAGATGGCCATGGGCAAAATAATTCTGGGCTATGTGATAACTAGGGTTTTGGCTTGTTGAAGAACTCTGGGCCAGTGACAATTCCCACTGACCTTGATGTTCTCACCTATGAAGCAAGTGCTTACTTCTACACTTTCTTTGTGTCTTTCTGCTTTTTTACCTTCAGTGAGCAATTGCAAAGAATTTGTGAAATGTTTCATGGTTCTTAGAGTTAGATGGTGCTTTCAGTTTAAGCCATTGTTCTACTCCACACTACATTGCTTCCTCTTCACCACTGTGGGGTTCCCTACTTTTCAAGTCTCCCTGTACTCTGGAAGAAAAAAAGGTGAGCTGAAAGAAACGGACAAAGCGTTTCATGGGCTTCTCCACATCTGTATTACCCTTTCCTAGTTGAATCTTGAAGCCCTGTCAGAAGTGTTATTTTTCCAACAAAGCAGGCATTAAGCGGCAGTAGAAAATAAACTCACCCCCTGATAGACTTCTTATTGCTTGCTACATCCATTTGCTGTGAAGATCATACTGTAAGTGTGACAGGAGGTGTTGTACGCAAAGGAAAGTCATCACTTTGTAATTCTATTTATTCAGGTTTTCTTTAGCATGGGCTTTTGGGTTTCCTTGTTTCTTCTGCAATTATGTCTTAAATGACAAGAGAGTTTTTAAAAATGTATTTTTCCAGATGCTTATTTTATCCAAGTAATCTTTAAGTTGCAAAAACACTTCTGTAGGTAGAACTGTTTGCTAACAAGGTTTCTACAATTTGGCCAGGGGAAAAAAATTGGCAACAATGAATTTTATCTATTTCTAATGGCTTTTATATGCTCTGGCAAAAATAGATTATTTGATGACAATGCCAGAATTGTGCAGTTCTAAGAAGGAATTAGTTTCTATTTGGCTAGATGTTTTATTTAATGAGAGCTTGTGCTTATAGTTTTCTCTGTAACATAATTACCTCAAGGAAATAAGTGTGCACAGAGACTAATGAGTAGACACATAGTCTTTATCAATGTTTGTTCAAATTATTGCGCATTAGAGATATGGGAATCTAGAACTGAGGTGCTTTAGAAATGAATCTTTGCTCGTATGTAGTATCTGTAATGCAAAGATCTGAGAACACATTACGAGCAATTAAACTCTAGGATACCAATGAGGATTCTGTATTACTCATTGTTTAAATTCAGTTATGGAAATCTGATTTGCTCTGGGATCCTAGGAAACCTTTTCTTTGAGTTCTGCAAATTTGCATCCTCATTATCCTACGGAAACCATTTCCGGGGCTCTTTTCTTCCCATGTTGTCACATTTCTTAAAAGACTTCCTTTTTTTACTTCCTTCGGATTTATTCTTTTTTTAAAGACAGAGTCTTGCTATGTAGTCCAGGCTGGTTTCCAATTTGTGGTCCTCTTGACCCGGCCCCTCAAGTTTTGGGGTCACAGGCATGTGCCCCTGATCTGTTCTTCAACCCGTGTGACTTCCGCTCCCCAGACACTGGTGCAGCCTGTGTGGTGAGGTCAGCCACGATGTCCTCCTGGCTCAGTCCTTCTCCCGTTTCTGTCCTGGCCTTCTCTGGTGCTGCTGACTACTCCAGTGTGTTGTACACA
This sequence comes from Dolichotis patagonum, assembly GCA_004027295.1. Taxonomy (NCBI): domain Eukaryota; kingdom Metazoa; phylum Chordata; class Mammalia; order Rodentia; family Caviidae; genus Dolichotis; species Dolichotis patagonum. Next base: position 28,099 of record PVJX010021254.1, read on the forward strand.
GCTGCCTTTTTTTTGTTTTGCCTGGGGCTGTGCCATCTCCCACGTAGCCTTTCCCCTCTCCCTTCCTTATCCGCGGCTTGTGGCTTGTTCTCCCAGGGATCTGCCGTTCTTGCTCAGCTTGTCCTTTATTTCTCCACACAGGGCCCTGTTCTCAGCTTCTCCAAGATTTCCCCAGAGCCCAGGTTCCGGGTGGCCTCACTCTGGTCGACAGCAACATTTCCCCAAGGACATCTGTTCCTCTTCCATTTGTCTCTGTCACCATCTCCCCATCCCCGTGCCCACTCCAGGGTTCCGTGTCAGAGACTTTGGACTCCTCCTAATGCTTCCCCCTTTCTTCCTTGCTTATCTGATGACTCACTGAATCCTGCAGATCCCACTTTGGTGACGTTTTCTTCTGTCTTAGGTGCCTGAGGTCCAGCAGCTTCTTCTTCTGCTTGCATGGGGGCCTTGGGAGTCAGGCTGCTCCTCCTGCACTGTGCTTCGAGTTGGACTCCATCCCCTAAAGATAAACCCAGGCTTCTCCCTGGATTCCAAACTGCCCGATGGATGCGGTCCTGAAGCGCCTGCTCTCGCCCAGGAGCCTGTCTCTTCTCCGCACCCTCCCCTCCTCCTGCTTTGTGCTCCTGTGGAGCTGGACTCACCGTGCTCCTGTTCCATCAGGAACTCTGACCTGAAAAGCTCATCTTTTCTGCCTGTGCTTGGGGACCCCCCCCCCTTTTGTAACCCTCCCAGCAGCCCCTCCCTGCTCACTGGCTGTAGGCTTTGGTTGGGATCTCACGGGGTTGCCTTTGTCTCACAGTCACGTGATCCCTTGTCCGGGGACCAATGAACTTTCTCTGTGTCATCAGTCTTCCTGTTTGAACCCGGGCACTGGGCGCATCCTGGGCCCCTGGTGAGGGTCAGTAGTCAGCAAGTGCGTGCGGTGGGTGAGCAGCTGCAGAGTGTCCTAGGCTGTCCACGGAGGATCTTGCGTGGGTGCGAGGCACTTGGATGGGGCTGTTAATCTCTGTCCTGGGTTACACTCTGCACAGGAGAAGGAGAAATTGTACGTGGAACTGAAGCACATTTTGGCGCGGCAGCCTGGCCCCGAGGCTGCGGAACAGCTGCAGATCTATCGGCACACCCTGCGGGAGAAGACCAAGCAGCTGAAGGTAAGCGGCTGCAGGCCTGGAGCACACGCAGGCCGCTCTGTGTGGCCCCGGCGCCGGCCTGGTGAGCCGGTGAGCGTCTCTGCCCACGCAGCACCAGGTCAGCGGTCTCAGAGCTCAGAGGCAGCGCGCCCACCGTTTCCAGGAGGCTGCGGGAGCGGAAGGGCAGAGTTGGGGGAACACGAAGGCAGTGAAACGGAAATTTGGGAGCCAGGGTGTGTGTGGATGACCACGGATGATTTAGAGGTCTTCGAACCTGTAAGGCTGTTGGCCAGCCCAAGGTTTCTGCTATTCCCCTCCACCAGGAAAGCAAAGCTCCTCCCGCCCCCAGGTCTTCCCGCAAGACTGTAAGACAGTGTCTGAGAAAGAGAGAGGGCATCATGCCAGGCTTTCTTTAGCCTGAGTCCCCTCTAGGTAACATAAGAGCCTCAGCTGGAGAGATGAGGTGTTTCTCTAGTGTATTTTCCTCTTGGAGGTTTTCTTAAGAACTCTGCGTGCTCGCAATGGCTTTTGAGCTTTCCATGCCAGGCAAAGGCTCGCTATTCTTGGCTCTTAAGCAACTTCTGAGCACACAGCTGTGGCAGGCAGCAAGCATCTGCAGGCGCCTGGCACTTACCTGCCCGACTGCTGCCTTTCTACCCGGGGTGCAGTGAATGTCACCCCACAGTGTCTCACTACCACTTTCAGAAGTCGGGCAAGGTCTAATTGTGACCTTTTACAACAAAGGGCCAGTGAGAGAAGTCTAATTAGCACATTAATTTTCAAATTACTCTGAATGTTCATTTCACATGGGTATACTAAGACAAAATGTGAGCTTTGCATAGGGCATAGGCTTTTATCTTTGTTCAAAACCTATTGTTCCTGGGAACAATTGAACATTTCAAACACAATTCGAAAATTTACTTTCTTATTTTGTCAGGATGGGGATTGATTAGGAAAACACACGCCTGTCTTACCCCACTTAGCTCTGAATGGCCAAGAATGGCACTCCCAAGGAACTTTTTGATACCTTCTGTATCTCTTTATCTCAGGAAGTCCACGTTTTTCACCCAGAAGGAAATGTGACCTCGTGCAGAAAGGAGGCTCAGAGGCGGGCAGTCCTGAGGATGTCCCACTGCTCATGTTTGTGGCAATTAAAAAGAAAGTGTTCAGAAGCAGATGAATATTCAAAAAGCAAAGATGTCCCTTTTATGAAAATCTTTAAACTAGCAAGCGAGAGGAAACATAGCTGTCTGTACTCACAATATCCCTTGAAACGCATTACACCAACTTACCTTCACTGTTTGACTGTTGCCTGCTAGTTCTCTGTTTAAGCAGCAGAGCAGTGTTTCACTAACCTTCGTCACTTGGTTATGAGTCTTGGCTGGGGTTTTACTCCGATATGGACCTCGAGCCTGGGAAACAAGCAGGTCAGTGTTAAGCCTGTGCATCATTGTGGACCGCTAGCTAAGTGATAGATTAAAAATTTTTCAGAGGTTATTGTTTCACCCTATATCTTTTGCTAATTCTGCTTTCCTTGCTGTGTTAGGTTTTGTCTTCAGAACTGAATATGTATGAATCACAGAGCCAAGAGTATAAGTATGAGATTGAGAAACTTGGCAATGAACTGATGAATGTAAAGAAGAAATACCTGGCTCAGAAACGCAAAGAACTTGCTCAGAAGTAAGAATTAGTCGAAAGTTCTGATTCTGTCATGCCTATTATCTGCTCATAAGAAATATTCAGTGAATGCTCACAGGGTTGCAAACTTCACTGGGGTAAATGGAGTCACAGGGGGAACAGACACATTCCACAGATCACTAATGGTTCTTATCAGAGCAAGATCAGTGTGTTCTCCAACTCTGAGGCCCTTCCCTAGGACCCTAAATGGGATTCCCTAATATCTGCTTATTGATGGTTCTAATTTGGAACAGAGGGAATGGGCTGGGGTCTCCTGTGTTTTCCATAGTTTGGAAATAATCATGCCAGAACTATACTTGGAAATGAGCCTCGCACAGGCTAAAGCAAATTTACAATGAAAACCACATGCATCTTTGGTACAGGAGCGAGTAGGCCTTGGCAAAACCGTTCTAATAATGTAGCTGTACCACTGTAGTTACAAGTGTTTCCTGTACTTCAGGCAAACTATCTCTGAACTGTCATCTGTGTCTCATACTTGATTCACTATCTGCCATGGGGTGTTGACATGGCCATTTTGGGTGGGAGTGAATGCAAATATGAAGTTAACGTTTTGATTTCAGGTGCCCATGTACTGACTATGAACATTTCCTTCACTGTGCTATTGTCTTTGGCCTGATCCTAGGCTGAGGTAGCAAACTCGAATGAATCAGTCAGATTTGAACTTGGTTAGACTGCATAGCATTTCCAAAATCATCCCGCTGAGGTGGTTGTGACTTACACTCTGGGTTCACAGTCATCTTTGGTATTTTATTTCCATGGATTTGGGACATGTGAAATACAATTCAAATGCACCAGAGATCTGGTAGAGGCATATAAAGTAGCAATTATAAAGCGTATAAAGATGCAAATTCACTTACCAGTAAAAACCTTCTTGTAAATACCGCCAGTTCCACATTTAGACACCATCTTGGTAGAGGAAAATACTACTGTCATTTAGATAAGGCTTTTTTTTAATTGGTACCGGGGATCGAACTCATGACCACGTGCTTGCAAGGCAGGTGCTTATGCCGCTGAGCTAAATCCCCAGCCCCTAGACAAGTCTTAAAATATGTAAGAGTAGCAATAATCTGATTAAGACTCTAGTGTGACTTATTAAACATCTAGGTTCCCGGGCCCCATCTCCAGTTTGTCAGATTCTGCAGGCTCTGGGTGGACCTCAGAAATCGCCACTTAACAGGTCACTTCAGTGAACTTCATGTACACAGAAGTTTGCGCACCACGAGGTCAAGGGTGTGAATTACATGCA
>PVJX010021255.1:0-32737 GCA_004027295.1 Dolichotis patagonum
AAAGGAAAGATCTCTTAAAAATAATAAAGAACCAGGAATTAATAATACAAAGACTAGAAGATGACAAGAGGATCTATAACTTAAGAATAAAAACTGTGAGTGAAGAAGCAGGGGTAAACACAAATGAAATACAAAGGGTATTTGCACAAATAATTAAAGAAAACTTCCCAAGCATAGGAAAAGGAAATGTTATCCAGATATATGAAGCATACAGAACTCCAGCCAGCTATAACCAAAATAGATCTACACCCAGACATATAATAATCAAGATCCCAGAAATTCAACACAAGAGCAGAATATTAAAAGCTGTCAGAGAAAAGAAACAGATCACCTATAAAGGAAAATCCATCAGAATCATAACAGACTTCTCGACATGAACCATCAAATCAAGAAGGGCTTGGGGCAAAGTATTCCAAGCCCTGAAAGAAAATAACCTCCATCCCAGACTGATGTACTCTGCAAAACTATCTCTCAAAATTAATGGAGAAACAAAATGCTTCCATGACAAAGAGGAACTGGGGGAGTTCATGACCACCAAACCAATCCTACAAAAAACACTGAAAGACATTCTAGAGAGAGAGAAAAAAAAAGACCATGGTTTCAAGAACAGTGACAGAGGATGATTACTGAATGGAGCAGAGAGTGGAATAATGGGGAAAAGTAGACAACCAATGGCAGAAAAATAGCATGGCAGAGATGAGGCAGAGAAGATTGGCCATAATCACTAACATGGATGGCCTCAATACACTAATAAAAAGAAACACAGGCATAGTGGATCAGGAGATAGGGTCCATCAAGATGCTCTATATAAGAAATATATTTAACTTGAAAGAGGGTTTATGGACTGAAAGTCAAAGATCAGAAAATAATGCTCTATATGACAGGGAACCAGAAAAAAGTGGGGATAGCTTGCCCATTAGCTGCAGGTTGGTTGGAAAGACATAACACTTTTATATATTGAAGAACTATTCAGCTATAAGGAAGGAAAACCTTGAGGCTCTTGTAGGTAAATGGATACGACTTGAGACCAAGCTCAGAGGTTAAAAAGGTTCAGAACCACTTAGGTAAATAGTGGGCTGTCTCCCTAATCTAAAAACTAAAGGAGTTAGTGGGATACAAAAGGTACAATGCACCCTTGGAAAGTGAAAGGGGAGGAATTGTCTAAATAAGGAAGGCAGAGGAGATTGGTAATCTTGTATCATGATTTGAAAACCATATTGCTTTCACTGCTCTGTTTAGTTTGGTTATATTCTGTTCCAGTTTGTCTACTTGTACTAGATTTGAGGGTACAGACAGCTATTCCAAAGATAGCAGTATATACTATGGTAACCATATTTAATTTCCTATTAACTTAATCTGAAGCCCTGTACTTCTTTCACTGCTTTGCTTTGACTGATTTTATTATAATCTATTATGTTTGATAGTATCAAGTCTGAGAGTATAGACAACTACTCTGAAGACAGTAAGATTCACTATGATACCCATTCTGGTTTGACTATTACCCTCTTTTGAAGTTCTATAATGTCTCCAATATTTTGTCTTTATTAATTTTGTTCTGTATTGCTATGTTTAATTTTATTGTGCCTGATGATATGGGCAATTCTATTGAAGATAACAAGAGACATCATGGTAACCATTGTAGATCACCTTGTATTGTGGTTTTAAATTATGTATTATGTCCATCCCTTTGTTTTAAATGACCCCATTTTGGTTTTTTTCTCATTTAGTTTTATTCTTTTCAAAATAAATATATTTTAATTAACAACAATTATATGTAATCTATATATTTTATAATAAATATAAAAAGAGAGTTCAATAAGTTGTTTCAAAATATCTGTACATTTTGGGATGGCTACATTGAGCTAATTAACATAGATATTTCTTCACATACTTATTTTGTGACAAGACCACCTAAAATCAGTTTTAGTAATTTTCAAGAATACAATATATTGTTGTTAGCCATAGCTAACACATTATACAAAAGATCTCCTGAATTTATTCCTGCTATCTGATTTTATTTTGTCCTTTGACCAAAATGTTCCCAACCCCACCCACCTTCTTCCTTGACCTTTGCCAACCACCATTCTACTGTTGAATGTAGATTCTGCACACAAGCCAACATTTTATATTTTTCTTTGCCTATTTTATTTCTCTTAACATGCACGTCATTGTAAATGACATGATTTACTTAATTTTTAAGACTGACTAGTATTCCATTCGATTTACATACTACATTTTCTATAACTATTTTTTATCCTTTAATAAATACCTCAGTTGATTCCACATCTTGCCTAATGTTAATTTATTGCAAAAATATATAAGTGTAGATATCTCATAGACATACTCATTTCATATCTTGTGGGTACACATCCAACAACAGGACTACCATATCCTGTAATTGTTTTGCTTTTTATATTATAAAGAACCTCTATACTGTTTCTCACGGTGTTCGCACCATAATTTTGTTGGTTATGAGATGGAACTCATCTGATGCAGTCTGTCATAATGCCATCATTATGATTTATTCAGCTTAAATTATTAGAGCGTAAGTGCTAGAGCGTAAGTGCTAGCGTAAGTAGATAGAATGCAGAGGTCAGAAACCAGTAGCCAGGCTCCTTAACAAGCCAGCTACTTCTGCAACTGCACTACTATGGACAAGAGCAAAAAAGCCATTCAGGGTAAACTCCACGAGTTTATTCTTAAGAGAGATTTTCTTTTATTAGTATGTGTTTGCAGTAAATGATAATTACATTGATCATGGGAATTTGGTACATTTAAATAAACATCTTAATTATTTTTGCATCCCCTATCCTTCTCTTCTACCCTTTCTATCTCTTGTTCTTCTTCCCATTTACAAATGATTTTTTTCCCGTGTTTCCTGTTATCTTTATTAGCTAGCTCTTTGATTGTATTTTGGGTTTCCACTATAACAAAAGCTATGTGATATTTAAACTCATGTGTCTGATCTTCTAAACAACCTATCTCAGATCTTTTTACCCTTTTGAGCTAAATCCTCCCCCCACCGAAGACGCCTGTTCTCTTGGGGTGAAGGCACACTAACTGTTGCCATTGTCCCTTTCTGAGGACACCTGATTTAAGGCTGTCTTTCTAGTTCACCTGGTGATCTTCCTTAAAGTAACATGAAGTCCCGATCAACCCCAAAGGAAAGCTTTCCTAAGCAACCAATATTTTAAAAGACAAGATACATTTATGTCAAAGAAAAGACATTCAATCTCCTTTTTCCTCACATAAAAAGCACCATCTTCAGCATAGCTCAGTTGTGGGTGCTTGCCCTAAATCAAGCCTTTTCTCTTCAAAGTAAGTTAAAGGCTACCTCAGTTAATCCACTAGAGATATTTTCAAAAATTAAAAATGTAAAAGTCTATACTATGCTTCATTAAATTATGAAATATGCTTAAGTATAAATGGACATACAGTTTTCCATATATAAGGAAACTGTTGGTGGAAATATTAACTCCTGCTGTAATTGAAATTAATTTGGCAATATCTAATAATACTTAATATAGATAAATTATTTGACCAGGACATTTCATGCTTGCAAATATATCTGAGAAAATTATAAATGTGGATAGAAAACAACTAGCAGGTTAGGTCAACCAAGGAACAAGGTGAATGGTTATCAACAGGAAAACATCTGAATAGTCGGCCTGTTATTAACATGTTTCACAGAGTCATTAGAAAAGTCAAATATTTACTACATCAACATGGCTTGAAATTTCATCATGTGTGGTTCCTTTAAAAACATAATATGCATCAGGGATTTAGCTGAGTGGCTTAAGTGCCTGCCTATTAAGTGCAAGGTTGTGAGTTGATCCCCAGTACAAAAAATTTTTTTTCTAAAAAAAATATATATTTTTAATATATTTTTATATTTATATATATATATATGATGTAAGATGAAAGGAAGCATATATAATATAATTTAATATCTCATACTATTTTAATAATAATTACCAAGACCAGTGTGTGGATACATTGGTATAAACTGGTATGGAGTAGATTATTTATAGACTATTTCAAAAGAGGGGGAGTTTGAAGGGATGAGGAGTCAAATAATCCTACTCCACCATAAAATAAAAGGTTAGTTTAATGAATGTATAATTGTATGCATGCATGTATCATGTTCACACATATGTGGACAATATTATAAAATTTTTTAACTTAGAAATTTTGTAAATGAATTCATTTTATACTCCGATTAAAGAAGCATATACAAATGATTTAGGAATTGAAACAGTGTGACTATTGGCTATTCATATATCATTCTGATTTTCTCCTAACTGAATCTTCAGTTGTCTAAAGTTTGCATTATTCTCTCTTCAGTACATTTATCTGCTGTTGAAGTAGTCTTTTGTTTTATGCATACATGTGATTCTGGAGTTGCTTCTTGCTTGGAACATAGTTTAACTGCATGTGGGACAACTCAGGTGACTGTATCTTTTCCTTAATACTCTTCACCTCCTGAGCAATCTGACATTTGTCTGAAGGCCTCTGGCATAATTTTTTATTATAATGTATGAATTACCTCAGGAACAGTAACACAACAATTAGACTCACTGTAGGGAATAGCATAGGTCCACACACCTCTAAATTCAAACTGACACTATTTCTTTTGTTGCTGTGGCAGACATTTGCTTTATTAGAAAAATGAAATTTTCTCCTCTACATACATAGATAACCATCCAAAAGCTTTTTAATAAGATAAGATCCCAATGATTGACTCTTCGTAGTATTTCCCATGCAATCATGAAGTTTTTGCCTGCACTTATGTCTTTAAGAGTTCTACCTATTCTCTCTCCCAGCAGATTTAGTATTTGTTTTAATATTTAGAACTTTGATCCATTAATTTTATTTTAGTTCATAATGACAGACATGAATCTAATTTTAGTCTTAGGCATGTAGAAAGTCAGTTTTTCCAACACCTTTTAGTAAAGTGATTTTCTTCCAATGAATGTATTGGGCCACTTTGTCAAAGATAAAATGACTGAGTTTGTTTGAATTTCTTTATGCATTTTATGATCTGTTCCATTGATCCTCAGGTCTGCCTTTTAGGTATTGTTTGTTTGATTGGTTGGTTGGCTTTGGGTTTTTGCCAATCCAAACCAAACAAACAAGCTGTTTTTATCACAACAGCTCTGTAGTATAATTTCAAGTCAAGGGTTTTGATGCCCCCTGCCTTGCCTTTGTTGCCTAGACCTCGTTTTGCTATTCTACATCTCTTCTGGTTCCAAAGGAATTTTAGAAATATTTTCTCTAGTTTTGCAGGGCATGCTAATGGTATTTTGATTGGGATTGCATTAAACCTGTATAACAATTTTGGGAGTAGGCCCATTTTCACTACATTGGTTCTTCCTATCCATTTTTTGATATGTGCATCAATCTCCTTTTACAGAGTACTGTAGTTTTCATTCATTTTTCTTTTTTTTTTCTGCCAGGGATCAAACTCACAACCTTGTGCTTCCCAGGCTGGCACTTATGCCACTGAACTAAATCCCCAGCCCTTAGTACTGCAGTTTTCAATGTAGAGATCTTTTACTTCCTTTGTTAGATTGATTTCTAAGTGTTTTTTTTTTCAGTACTATGATAAAATTAGGTGGTTTCCCTAATTTCTATCTCAGTGAGATTATTATTTGTGTACAATCTCTCAGTGAGATTATTTGTGTATTGTTATTTGTATCAAATTCCATTGACTTTTCTCTATTGACTTTTGAATGTTGACTGTATCCAACTATGCTGCCAAATTTGGTTATTAAATCTAGAAGTCTTTTGGGAGAGTTTTTGGGATCTTCTATGTAGAGTTTCATATCACCTGCAAATAGTGATAATTTAAATTCTTCCTTTCTTATTTTTATTCCTTTTATTTCTTTTTCTTCTTTAATTGCTCTGGCTAATACTTCCAGAACTCTATTGAATAGGAGTACTGACTGGATATCCTTGTCTTGTTCCTGATTTTTCTGGTTTTGAAAAGATAGTATGATTCTGGCAATAGGGTTGTCATAAATGGCTTTTATCAGATTGAGATAAAGACCATCTATTCTGATTTTCTGTAGAATCTTTATCATAAATGGGTATGGACTTCTTTGAATACTTTTTCTGCATTTATTGAGAGGATCATGTGATTTTTGTCTTTGGTCCTGTTGACAAGGTGTATCCAACAGAGTGGGAAAAAAATCTTAGTTTTTCCTCAAAGGACAAATATCTAGAACACATAAAGAACTCAAAACATCAGACCCCCAAATTTAAAGACCCACTCCAAAAATGGCCATCTGAAGTAAACAGACACTTTTCAGATGAAGTAGAAATGACAAATAAATATAGAAAAATATTTGCAATGCCACTGGTCATTTAAGAGGCACAAATTTTTTTTTAAATGTGGAGATTCCACCCACTACAGAAATTCCCTTTCTTGTTATCATCCCAAAAGAATTAAAAGTCTCATATCATAGCAATACATGCACACCTATCTTTATAGCATTACAGTTTATAATAACCAAACTTTGGAAACAGTCCAAATGCCAATCAACCAATAAATGCATTTTTTAAAAAAAGATTTTTTTTATACAATGTAATACTCTCAACTCCAAAGAAGGATAACTTGAGACTTTTATAGCTAAACAGATGGACCTTGAGACCCTACTATTAAGTGAAATAAACAAGACACACATGTGTAAATACAATATTGTTATTCTGGTGTGAGAAACCAAAAGTGTAAATGAAGACCAAAATGTATACTAAATATTGTGAAATAGGAAAAAATTTTCAAAAGGAAAGAGGAATTGATAGGGAAAAAAGAGAAAAAGAAAAAAATGAGGAAAAAGAAGATAAAATGGAAACAAAGCTTTGTAAATAAGGAGGAGAAAAGTAGCTAAGGAATAGGAGAATGGGAAGAGAAAAGAAACTTAGATATATGATGTACAGGTATAAGTTCCCTGTGATGAATATAATCATTATGAATTCCAAAATTGTACCAATAAACCAAATAATAAAAAATACTTAGATAGCAAGTTTTTATGTCTTCCCTAAATAGAAACATACTTAACTTTTCAATGTATCAGTTGTCATTTATTATTAAATAATGAATGCCTAATTTTTCACACAAATGAACAAGACCATGATACTTCTTCTATTCGACAGACAAAGTTAATTTATAAAATTTCTTACTATAATCCAAATTGAGTGACAGAAATGTGCTCACCAGTTATGAGATTGTTTATCCATACAACATTTCTGTAGAGTAATTTTATAATATATCCTAAGTGTATTAAGTGACTCACATACATTTACTGACTCATTACACACTTGGCTATTTGTATTAATGAGTTATTCAGGATGGTCACAAAGATTTATGTACAAATGTGTTTATGAAAGATTGAACCATCCAATCATCAGGGAACAGTCAAGTAAAAATGGTATTTTATGTGACACAAGTACACTGTCACTTATCTCAAACTTTTGTATTAGAAATCAGGTTCAACTCAGAAAAATTTTCACAAATAATGTTACTTGAAAAAGATGATGAAAATATATATGTACAATCTAAGATAGTAGAACCAGTGCAATCAGGAGAAATAGCCAAACACACCCTCGCATACCTGCCACCATCAGGAGAATCCTGGTGTAACCACACAGGCCAAGAGAAGAAACAGGCCTGCCTCTGCATGCCCATGCCATCAGGGAAGTCTCATTACAGTGGAGTAGATCTGGAGAAGCCTGCCCTACTACCCACTGCCTACCCTGTAACCTGGTTTCAGAGAAACCCAGATGCCTGACCCATTCCCCTACACCATGGAGGAGCAGCCAACAATGGAAGCACCTGGGACCCTACAACTGGCTTATCTGGAAGAACCCAGAAAAATGTCAAGACAAAGACAAAAGAGGCAATCTCAGATCTGAGCCCACAGAGAACAAGTCTGGGAGACATAGACATAGAATAAATTGAAAGTTGCATACCTGAAATTTGTGAAAGGACAGCAACTAAAGTAAAGAAACTATTTCATGAGGCTGTAAAATTATCAGGTCAGAAATAATATGTCAGATAAAAGAAGAAATCCCAAACATAATGAAAGAACTGCTGAACATTTCTAAAGACATAGATTTTAAAAAGGACCATAGGAAAATGATGGAAACCTTGAAGGAACAATATAGGAAGGAATTACAATGCATGAAATGGATTCAAAGAGATAAACAGGAAATTGAAAACTCTATTGAAAGCTGGCAAACCACTTGCAAGAAACTGAAGATAGACTTTCAGACCTTGAAGACAGGATTGCAGCTAGTGACTGTGAAAAGAAATAGTTCTTAAAAATAATAATAAACCAGGAAATAATTATTTAACAGCACAAAATGATTCAAAGAAAAATAATTTAAGAATAACAGTTGTCAGTGGAAAAGCAGGGATCAACACAAATGACCATAAAGAGACTATTTACAGAAGTAATGGCAAAAAACATTTCAAGCATGGGAAAAGGACCTGACATACAGATAAGTGAAACATGTAGAACTCCAACTAGCCATAACCAAACAAATCCACACCTAAACATGTAATGAATACTCTGGAAATTCAGAACAAGAACCGAATATTAAAGGCTGTTAAAGAAAAGAAACAGATCATCTGTAAAGGAAAACATATCAGAATCACAGCAGAGTTAACACAAAACATCAAGTCAAGAATAGGTTATAGTGAACTGTTTCAAGTCCTGAAAGAAAACAGCTTCCAACCCAGATTGATGTACCCTGCAAAACTATCTTTCAAAATTGATGAAAAAATAAAATACTCACATGATAAAAATGGCTGAAGGAATTAAGGACCACAAAACCAACCCTACAGAGAGTACTGAAGGATGTTCTAGAGAGAGAAAAAGATGACCACAGTTCCAGGAACCATATCAGAGTGGGGTCACCAAGTGGAGCAGGCATTTGAAGGGAAAAAGTGAGGGACCAACAGGAGGAGGATAGTGTGGCAGAGATGAACCAATGCATGCCAGTTGTTACCATTAATGTAGATCACCTCAATTCACAAAAAAAAAAAAAAACCCCACAGGGAGAGGGAACCAAGAAACAAGATCCATCAATATGCTGTATACAAGAAACACATTTAACTCAAAAGGAAATTCATAGACTGAAAGTCAAAGGAGAGAAAACAATGTTCCATGAAACAAGAAACCAGAAATTAGCAGGGGTATCTTACCCATAAACTGCACAATCCATAAGATACAGTATCCTTATACAATGGAAAGTTACTCAGTTATAAAGAAGGATAATCTCAAGGCTCTTGTAGGTAAGTGGATGCAACCTGAGATCATGCTCATGGGTGAAATGTTTCAGACTCACATTGGTAAAAATCGTATTGTCTCCCTTGCATAAAAAACTGAAGGAGTTAGTGGGATCCAAATATACAATAGATATTGTGAAAGTGAAAGGGGAAAGAAAGATAAAAAAAGAGAAGGTATGAGCCATTGTTAATTTCTTATTATCTTATTTTGAACTCCTGTGTCACTCTCATTGCTTTTGTTTGGTTTGGTTTTACTCTGTCTCATGGTATGGGAAGCTATTTTGAAGATAACAAGATATATTATGGTAACCATTATTGATTTCCTATTATCTTGTTTTGAAGCCCTGTAACACTTTCATATTTTGTTTTGATTGGTTTTATTCTGTTTTATTTTGCTTGACTTTATGCTTTTTAAACTAAAAGAAAAACTAAGATAATGTGACATGTATGTAGGTATTTAATTTAACAAATAAATATATACATATACATTTCTAAATACATATTTTTAGAGGTAGAAGAAAATCAAAATAGTAATAACTATCTCTGAGTACTAGCATGTCTTATAAGAAATTTATAGTCTTCTTATTTATGAAAATTCTGCAATAATGTGCCTTGATATAACAATTTGCTTTTAAAAAATAATCATGCAAAAAATAGGTAAAAATTCCAGCATATAACTTTTCTCTGTTTTCCACTTAGAATGTTGATCTACTTATGCATATGAATTCTCTTATGGATGGGCAATTGGGCTGCTCCCAATACTAAAAGTGTTTAAACATACCTGCTGCGCAAGTCCATCTTTCGACACTAGAGTATTTTTTGCATGTATCCTTAAAATAAATACAGCGAAACCAATGGTTAAGGGAGAGCCCAGAGAAGTCATAAACTTCATATCATTTTCTGTACTTATCACTTTATTTGGAATGTACCATGATTAAAACTGTATTAAATGTAGAGCCATTTTGGGAGTTGCAGTACTTCATATTTTTGTCTTAAAATTTAAGGTAAATTGTTATCATGTGGATAAAATTAAAAATACATTTTAAAAGTGATGTGGTATACTAATAGTTAAATCACCAAATCTTTTTCTGTCTTAGCAAACAGAAGTATTTACATTTCATATCTGTGGCTGAGCTTATTCCAATAAGATATGGCAGAAGAGATCTTTCTACTTCCATTGAAATAAATCCTTTACAATTTTCTAGAAATTCCTCCAAAACTTTCAATCCACATAATTCACATATATATCATACATATAAAAATATATATACATAGTAATAATAGATTTATATACTTATAGCATAAGATATCTACATACATATAATATCTATATATGCATGTCATATTCAGAAATATTCATATTCATATATAAAATTAAGAAAATAATTATTTATTTCTTCATTTAGATGAAGAAACAAGAAATTTTCCTATATAGGTGAGGATACATACTACTAGATAGATAAACCAAGAAATGGAAACTTAAAATTTGTGTTTAATACAACAGGCAAATGCATAGCAATCTTTCAATACAGTTGTACCAAACATCGAGATTTATTTGTTATTACAAGAGACTGGTCAAAATTTCCCTTCATAAGCCATAAAGATCCTTGGTGTTGTCAGTTTAACCTTGTATTTTCTTCCTTTTTCTGGAGAAAAGTGTTAGTAAATATTAAGCAATTATGTCAGGTTGTATGTCACATGTGTGACACTAATTCTGAACAATGTAAAGGTAGAAAACACACACAGTCTTTGAAAAATTTAAAGTGCCCCAAAACCATTTTTTACCAGAAATGTAGCTTACTATGTGTTCTATGTTCCTCGGGAAGAATTTAAAAGGAACTGTCCCCAGTGAGTTAAGAATTGCAATTACATATCACTTACCATTTCTGTCATGATGAACCATAAAAGGACAGGACATCTTCCTTCTTTGGAGTAGGAGCCTAGTCGTTTTTCTCTCTCTTGACTCTTTGCTCATGATTTGTGGACAGATCCTAGTGGCATACTATATCCTAGGTAGAAAAACTGTCGATAATGATTAGTTGACTATCCTCTGTCTTTGGTTTTCTTATACTTCCCTCTCTTTACTTTTAAAAGATTCTAAGTGAGGCCTGGTTCTAAGAAGAGAGTCCTCACTATTTCTGTCGAGTTTCTAAGAGCACAGTGTAGTTCTGTGTAACCAGTCAAACAGATCACAATCTCAGTGAGAGAAACTTCTTGTACTAAGAATAATCAAATTGTACAATTTTATGACTTAATAAATGTGTGTGGAATTGAATTTTTTAGTTAAAAGGAACATGCGACTTGTGCTTCTTTCTAAGGTATAGTAGCTTACACCAGTACAACACTCTCACAGAGACCAATAAGAAAAGTTAAATAAAATTGAAAATCACAGAAATAAATGTCTGGAAACATTCAGAGAGCTAGTGAGACCATCATAACTTGAGGGAATCAAGATTCTGAAGAAATAAACTTCAGAGTGAAAAGCCACCATTTTATGAGGTTCTCTCCTACCTCCAGCACAGGTTCTCTCCTACCTCCTAGGCACAGACTGAATTATGGGAGCAAAAACAGTTGTAAATATGGCCAGGCATAAAGGATATTTATGGAAATCAGCATAGAGGTTGAGCATTGTAACTTGCAGGGGAAGAGAGAACAAGCCTGGAAACATTATAGAGACAATATTCACACATCTTTGAAATTTTAAGAAGGATATTATGCTGCAAATGTTTCAAGTGTTCAAAATTCCAAGGTGTATAAATCAAAAGAATACTATATCTAATACCAGAATTTCATGACTACCAAAAACAGCAACAAAGAAGAATATTTTTATCAGCAACCATAGATGAAAGACCAATGAGACAGACCAATCCACTGAATAAAAAGAAGATACTCAAAGCAAAAATATGCAATAGCAGATTCATACCCAGAAAATATTAGGAACTTCTATTAATCAGAGAGAAAAGGCTAGCACTTGAATATAAACATGTACAAAAGACAGTCACTTTACAAAGACAATATACTATATTTAAGTATAAAAGGGGGTGCTCAACACTAATGGCTTAGAAAAAGCACCTATTAAATTGCTTAAAATGAAAAATATATCAATAGTAAGGGTACATACGTGTGGGAAGTAACTAGCTTTTATTACTGCTGGATGAGTATATGGAAATTGATACAAGCACTTTCAAAAACTTTACAGTATTATATACTAAAGTTGAACATATTAATAACATGCAACATTTTATCTCTATTTTTAATATTCTAATTCATTTGTATGTTTATTGAAACCATATATTAAAATATGTCTCATAGTGCTCTTTGTAATAGTCATAAGAAATAACTTTTCAAGTCTGAAAAAAGTCAAATGCCTAACAAGAATAAAATGGAAAATTCAAATGTATTTTTCTAACATAATAATATGCAGCAATGGAGTTCATTCAACTAGTAGTACAGGTAATTAAATAAATGTCACATGTAAAATTTTAAGCAAAATGTAATAGACTACAAAGGACACATTTTATGATCCTATCTGTATCAAGTTCAGAAGCAAAGCTGTTATATAGAATTGGAAAACATGACAATGGTTATCTTTTGAGAATTACTGTCCAGAAGAGGCAAGAAATTAACCTTTGAGGCATTGGTAGTTTTCTGCTTCTTAATCTATATGGGGTTTGCTTATTTGTATTCATTTTGTGAATACCAAATGACTCATGTGCATTCTACACTTCAGTATAATCTAAAGTTAAAAATTAACTTGAGAGGTAAAAGCCCCCTTCCTATACATAATTGTAGAACATACCAAAAAAATACTCTTGTTAGCAAAATAATACTGTAGGACCCATGAGAGGCAGCGAATACACGAAGGGAAAATAGGAGGAATGTGAATGCACTGAGTGTGAAACACTGATTCAATTCTTCCTATTTCTTTTAATTGCCTGGTAGTGTTCCATTTATAATAAAACTAGCAGGGAAAGCATCTACCTAGTTACAAGTATTATTTATACTCTGTTCAACCATTCACTGGGTCACCTACCCAACATTCTGTGAAGCTTTAGGGTGCTTAGGGAATACAAAAGAATCTCTGGAGATCCTTAGGTACAAGTAGAAGAATATTTGAAATACACAATTCAAGTTATCAGATGCTATAAGCATCCAAGACTTCTATTCCCTCGTGACTTCTATTTCAGTCATCAGAGCTATTTTCACAAAATGTTTGAAGCATCAGACAATTCAAATCACTACACCTAGTTGGTGTTAATATATCCTGTGTAAACAATTATATTTTTCAACATTCTTGCAGAAATAAGACATGAGAAAATTTGTAAAATGTATTTTCTTTTAACAAATTACAAATTTGCTTTCTCAAAGAAATCTAATGTTAATGACATTTTGACAGACTAATGAGTAGAGAGATACACTGAGCTGGAAGGACCTGAACTGGTTTCTGCATGAAAGAGAAATACAAAGTGATAAAACATTCAAGTGAAACAAATAGTTACAGAGGTTCTCATTGTGGTGTCTGATCATCAAGAAAAAATGAGGAATTTCACCCAACCACGTGTTAAAAAGGTACCCTGCTAACCAGATGACCTTTAAAAATTGCAGTGCAGAATAAATTATTTAAGCCTTTTGAATTTTGCTATCAGTTACAGTTGTTACCAAATACTCATTGTATCTTGGAATTTGACTTCAAAAAGGTCACTTCAGTAGTTTCCTTCGCACTGTAGAAAATTCCATATTAGAAATAACCTGAAGACACAGAAGACTGTTTTTGCCTTTTCTACATGAAGAATTGACTTCCTTTCTGTAATACTTATGACTTCAGTAAGTAAAATATATTCCTGAAAAACAGATAAGCTTACTTTCTTAATAATATACAAGAAGAGAAAAACAATAGTGCTTAACTACTGAATGATAAATCAATAAAAAATTCACAATTACTGAGTGTCAGATAAAATATTCTCACAACAACCCTCTGAGAACACCACTACTATCCTGTCTGACAAATGTAAGAGAAGTTGCTTAAAGAAGAAAATAGTGTGTGCAAAGCCATGCTGCCAATAAATGTCAGATTTTGGAGGAACAAGTTCCCATTACCTACTGTACCCAGGACATCTTTATGTCTCTATATTAAACAAATAAAGCAAAGTAGAGAGAGCTTGATATGTTCAAGTTTACCCTCAAAATGTTAGTGTTTAACACAAGTGATTTCACATTTTTCAATAGGAGATCTTTTATACTGTGTTGGACAAATGCCTGAACATTGAGGAGTTCGCCAGGCTTCTAGACCTGTCTCCAGTTGAGCATATCAGCCATCTCTCCAAACCTCAGTTCTGCCCATTTGTAAAAATGACATGGCTGACCTTAATGCATGGTTTTTGAACTGTTTTTTCTCTTATGAATTATACATAATTACTTCTGAGACTTCTGGAGTGTAGCCCTTCATGCTCCTGAAAAGAAATAATACAAATACAAATACAAATACAAATAGGAGGGTATGTGCTAGATAGAAGATATTGCTTGCTTTTTAGATCTGGGCATGGCCACCTCAAGTGCCTTGGCCAACAGGATATTAGCAGATATGATGTGACTAGAAACTTCAAACATGCCTTGTGTAGAGCTTGCCCTTTTACACTTCTTTGCCTACCACTTCTTTACCTCCTAATGTCTGTTTAACCTGGAACCCACAGACACATGGAGGAGCAGACCTGAGCCCAACACAGATGGCAGTCTAAGAGAGAGTTGCCCAGATAATCTCTGCCTAAGTCAGTTACATCTCATGATTATGAGGGTTGCTGAGAAAAACTCTGAGATGAGAGGTTCCTTCAGCAAAGCTGTGTAAGGAATCAGGGGAAGGTATTCCTGGAAAGGCTCCGGAAGTCCTGTTTACACATTGAGCAGCATTATAATATTTATTTAGGAGAATGAATTTCCCATCTAAAAGTCTGGAAAATGCTGAATTAGATGCTTACTAGTTTTGAGAAATAAGATTTCATGACTCATAGGTTAATTTTTAAAATACTACTATAACCATTAGAAAACTCAGTATGTAAAACCAGCTACTTTTACTAGATAAATGAGACTATCAGAAATAAAGCATAAACTAAAATATTACCTCTTAATAAGGGTTACAAATGGTGATAATAGATCTTAACATCTACCAATATATGGCATTTAATTGTGTTTTTGAGGATAAAATTATGGCACACAAAATAATTTAAAAATTGAAAATTTACAGGAATTTAAATAGTACATTTTCTTTTTGGAAAACTAGCATCATCTTAATCATTCTGTCACCTCACTGGGGAGAGAGCTACTGAATTTTTGTCTTTGTACTTCCAAAATAGATACTAAATGCCTTGGAGTTGGAGGTTCTCAGGAGCAAGGCCCAGCCTTCCTTCATCTTCACATGTTCCACCAGCCTTTCAGAGCAGAGAGCATGGTCTGTTGCATGGTCTGTTGTAAAGAGTCAAGCATTTGACTCAGGAATCAAAGTTTCCACACCCATACTTGCCCTATCACTAGTTGCTGACTCCACTTGAGTCATTACATCTTCCACGTGTGTCCTTACCTGGACGTGAAAGGCCTGACCCAGGCCACCTCTAACCTGCCTGTCAGTGCCAACACCCTTAAGTACTCTGACAGTAATATTAGAAATGGTCAGAGAAAGTAACATCAGAGTGACTTAAGAATGCCATAGGAATTTGAAAAAGAAGAGTCGAAAAGTAGTATTAGCTATGTAGAGTAGAAGTCACAGAGCAACAGAGTGCCTGATATGAAACCCACAGCGGTACTCACACAATAGCATATTTTTCACAGCCAAAACACTTCTGGTAGAAACTTTCAAGCCACAATCACAAAGTTAGTAACTGCCTGCCTTCACCTCAGGTAGACAGTGCTCCCCCAGGCAAATCTGGCAATTAGTAACTCATAATATGTATTGTACAAAAGTGGTCTTGAGCTGATGGGTCACATGGATATTTTACTCACTTCGCATGATATTTGAAAATATGAATTCATTGCAAATATTTAAAAACAGAGTTTTTAATCTGATTTCTGGTTTCTATTTTTTAAAAAACCCTTTAAGAGTCAACTCTATATTCAGATGTACCAGCAATCTACCAAAGGTGAGAAGGAGCTGCCCCCTTGAGAGAATCTATAGTTTCTGGTTGTTAATGTTGCTACTTGTGCCCTACTCATTCTGCACATCTACTTGGCCCCACTTGTGAAATATGAGAGGATAACAAGGAAGACTAGATATGTGCCTTGTATTCTTCCAATGAGGGCTATGTAGCATGATGAATTATTCTAGAAGGAAACATTTTAGATCTTGTTGTGGTTTGTGTAAATGTCCCTCCAAAGCCTCATGCAGTCATGGAGGCTGCTGAATTTAGCATTTGTGATTGGTTCATTGCCTAGCTCTGATTGGTGATGCAAGTGCTGCACCTTCCCAGGGGTGGGTAGCCAACATACAGTATAGGGGAGGGAAGGAGGCATGTTTTTCCCTTTTTTTTCTTACTCTTTTTGTTCTTGTCACTTGTGGCCACCATGAACAGTTGCCCCTTAGCTACACCACCCTGTGTTGGAGCCAGCTAAGTATGCATTGAAACCTCAAAAATCTGTAAGCTAAATAAACCTTTCCTTCCTTCATTTTGGGTGTTGGGTATTTTGTCCCAGCAACAAGAGAAAAGTAACCAAGACAGATCTCAGTAGGAACTCAAGTATATTGCATGAGAAATATTTGTAAATATTGAGTACCCTATCCAGAAACTGCTAAAATAAAGATGTGTTTCCTAAAACTAAAAGGATATGGCTAAATTGACTTATTTTGCTTTTTCCTAAAATTATCTTGTTAATAAGATGGAGAAATCATTTTTCCTCAAAGACTATTATGATTTAGAATAAAATGGAAGTCTCCCTAAATTCTCATGAATGTAGAAAGTGAGCAGATCAAGGGAGTACTATACTCATCAGTAGATTTATTCTTTGAGGTCAGTGGTTGCATGTGCTGTTATGAGGTGCAGCATGGGGTGAGGAGGTGAATCACTGGGAGTATGATATAGAAAGGTGCATTCTTATCCTCAGATCCCCTCTTCTTCCTGTTTCAGGGCTTCCATTGGTTGAGTGTCTTTTCCTCCACTATTTCCCACTTCCATCCTGTTTCTGCCTTGAAGTCTACCAATCATGGACTGAAATATTGAGCCAAATTTTACCCATCTTTCTTTAAGTTGTGAGTGTCAGGTAGTTTGTCCCAGTGATCAGAAAGCATATATGAAAGATGTTGGTATGACAAAACTGGGTAATTGCTGTGACTATATCTGACTGTGGTTCAGGAGCCTTTGAAAGGGGCTCTTGGGAAGATTTTTAAAAGATCTCATGATGCCAGCTAAAGAAGAGCTAAATGCTATAAACTGAGATTATGGAAGATTCAGATCAGAGCCCAGATGACCATAACGCTAATAGAAATCCAGACAGTAAACATCATGCTCACTAGTTTTCAGTTGGGAGAAAGTCTATTGACAGTTGAAGTAGAGGTCATGTATGTTATCTGGCTGCATCCAGCATAACTCTTGAATCTCCCAGGGGCCAGTGGAAGATAAAAGAAATAAAGACAAGAGTCAGAATGCAGAAAGCTGAGGTCAGGTGGAGCCCTCTCTCTGGACAGGAGAAAAGAACAGCTCAATGGCTGCAGTGTGTTTACATAATCAGGATGCTATTATCAGTTGAAACTCCTATGCCTAGCAATTTGTTTGCTTGGATTGCCTTGAGCTCTCCACGTTCTTGGACCTGGAGCAGTTTGTTCACATGGCTCACCTCAGGTGCTCTGTGTTTTCAGGATTGGCCTTTTTAGCCCTGAATATGTGATTGATCTCCAGCTTCAGATACTCCCCACATTATCCTCTAGAAGAAAATATGTCTACATTTTGCCCAGGCCCTGACATTCTACTGAAATTAAGGACAATGAGCTAGTTAATCTGTTAGGAGAAATTTTAAGGCAGTCCAATATTCAGGTTAATGTATAGATACTGCTGTCTCCTTTTAGCCAGATGTACAGTGAGAATGAAGAGAAAATATTAGAGCCAAACAACTTTAAAAGTTTTCCATTTTAACAGGAATCAAGTGCTCATAAAGTTGGGGCAAAAGAGTTTGCTGAAAGAATTAGCATTGAATTGCAGCCCAGTGCTTTGCCCTCAGAACAATGGGAAAGATGGTTTGATGGTATTTCAAGAACCAGGAAGATGAATCCATCATAGGCTCAAGGGTGAAAAGATGAGATGCTTTCATTTGAGAAGAGATTCCCTGGACCTACTCCTACCATGAGCCAAAAGGGTTATCTAGGGAGTTTGTTCCCTGGGCTCATATCACAGTGCTCAGCCATCTAGGCACTGAGTGATTTCTGTAGCCATGACCCAAGGGCACCTGGCTGCTGCTCAAGCTGCTGCTTGACCTTCACTTCATTCCTGTGGTGCTAGTTCTGCATTCTGTATGGATGCAGGTTGCAAGAGTTGTGAGGTCCTGGAGGCTTCCACCTGGATTTCAAAGGAAGGCCTGGGAGGCCAGGTAGTGTGCCCCTGAGAGGGCAGAGCATGAAGCTGTGAGTGTGAAGCCAAAAGTGAAATGAAGACTCTAGGTAGTTGGAGATGTCAGGAACTTAGCTTGTTTTCTAAGGAAACCACAGGCAATTAACAGAGACACCCCAAAAGAGAACTCATGAAGGGTACAAATGGAAATGGCTTCAGAGTTCGTAGCCTGCTACAACTTGCTCCAGGTGCTATAGATGCAACTACAGGATACACTGTTTGCTCTGCTGGGTTTTAGAGCTCCTCTGGTTCCATTGCTTTCTAGCGGTCTCTTTTCTTCTGTGGGAATAGGACTGTGTTATGGTTTATATCAATATTTCTTCTCAAAGCCTTATGCCATCATAGGGGGGGCTTTGAGAAGGTGATTGAATTCTTGGCTTTATAGTTGACTTGCTGTTAGGAGATGACTCTGGTAGAAAGACATAGGTCATGTGACCTGGAAGGTCTACTTTCCTTCCCTGCTCCTCTCTTTACTCCCTATGCTTCCTGTCTGCCATGCCATGAGCAGCTGTCCTTTGCCATAACACTCTACCTTGTTGTCCTGCCTTGAAGACAGCCAAATATGGACTGAAATATGAACCAAAATAAACATATTCTTGAACTTGAGTATGTCAGGTATTATGCCTCAGGATGAGAAAAATGACTAACATAGAATATTATTATGTGCCATAATATATCCTTAAATTTCTTTCTTTATCTTTTCAGGGAGCTACAGTTAAGAGTTTGCCTTCAGTTTCAGAAAAGACTTTGGGCTTGGGCCAGTCAGTATAGTGGGAAAAATTAGAACATTAGTGACTGTCAGAAGTAATGTAAATTCTGTTTGCATAATGAAATGAACATAGACTTGAGGTAGCCAGGGGCAGAATTTTATATTTTAATCTAAAATGTCCCACAAGATTCTCACATATGTGGAAAATGATTGTATCTTTGAGTTCAGTAGCTGAATGTGCTACTGAGGTAAGTCACTGAGGGCACCACCTGGAAAGTTATATTATTATCCCTGGTTTCTCTCCTCTCTTGTATGTTGAGCACATTTTCTTCTGCATGTCTCTCTACCATCTACTTTCTTGGAGTCTGGTGACTACAGACTGAACCTTAGTCAAAATAAACCTTCCACTCGTTTAAGTTTTGAGTGCCAGGCATTATATCTCAGTGACAGGAAATTACTAAGACAGCTACTTTAACATCATATTGAGGTAGGATAGAAGAAATCAAGATGGATAGAAAGGAGACAGAGAAAATAATAATTTTAAAATTGTACTTTTAAGAGAAATTGCAGCTTCAGAACACAAGTGTTACTCAAGACTTTTTCCAGAGAACTCACTCAAAAAAATTACTGAGGATGTTAAGCACACAATAAGCATTTAACTTGGATTCTGAGCCCATGCTTTTCACCCTTAAATTGCACTCCTTCTCACCAACATCTGTCTTTCCCTCCCACCAATCTACTCTTAAGTAGGCACCATATCTCAGCTTCAAATTTATGTGTATCATTTTCCCTCTAACTTAGGCTGATAGCTGAATAATTCCACAGACAGCGCATACATCCTAGATCAGCCATTTTGAAGACACCCCAAAAGACCACATAAATAAACCCAGCTCAAGGCCATAATGCACCTATCTCTCTGGGACTCATACTCTATCTTCTCTAAATGCATGTTTTTAAATTGTGTCTGCAAAGCCTTGAAAGCTTCTCACTTTTGTGTCTTGAGAATTATTTTTATGTGATGGAAGTCAGCAAAACATACCCCATGGGTTGGGTAATTTGAGGTTCCCTATTTACACATGAGAGAACCTCCTAGAACCCTATTAACAGTATGAGTTATATGATTTTTCTGAGGTTTTGTAAGGAATGCTAAATTTTGGGTACAGATTCTGTCACTAGGAATTACGAAAAATATGACTTACAGCAAGAAGTTGGTTCTGTTAAGGTTTCAGTTCCCTCTCTAAAAACATAGGGTTCAGATTCTCAAATTTTGCACATATCACCATTTCCTGGAAGGATTAGTAAAGCAGAGATTCTTGGTCCCCACCTTCAGATCTTTGATTCAGTAGATCTGAAGTGAGGATTAGGAAGTTCTATCCCTAACGAGTTCTCAGGCTTGCTATTATAGATGACCGAGGAAAAATATTAGAAAAACATTATAATGACTTGGGCAGATATCATTACTTATCTTTAACTTCCTCATTTGTAAAACAAAGGTGGCATATTATCCTCTCCAAGAAATTTGTTTTTCTATCAAAGAATAGTGAAGAATTATTTTTAAAATGGCTTTCCTGGCTTCTTGTACTGTAAATTCTACGCAATTGTAGTTCCATTCTCTATAGACAAGCAGCATGTTAAATGCTAAACTGAGGAATGACAAAGATTTATCAATTGGAAAGAATGTAATTTTTGTTGTTATTGCTATTTTCTTAACATTTCTATAATGTAAATATATTCCTTCTGAGGAAAAAAGAAAAAAGAACATTCCCACACTCTTTCTCTCTGTGCTTCTTCAAAAAGTAGAAGAAAATGATAAAAATTTCCACTCAAATAATCCTATAGTCTTGGGAGAGGCTATTATAAGACTGTTTGCTATATAATGATCTTCAGTTTAGCATCTTTTTAGAATTAAGTAGATTGAAGGGAAACGTGTTGCCCAGATATTTTAAAAAAGATGTGGGATTCAGAGTTTCATTTAGTACAACAATTCAACAGATTCTGATTTTCTTCTGCTGTGTCATCTCCCTCCAAAGTCTCCAATATATTCTAACACATTGAAGAGTGAAATGTTGTGAAAGACAAAAATTATTCCTCTGTGTTACATCCCATCTTTTACCCCATCCTTATTAAGTGAATAGTTACTGTCATGGGTAGGATATATCAGTCTGACACATAGGTATGTTTATTAGGCAGAGTTAGAAAATGATGGAGAACAGGATAAAGACCCCAATTTGAGTAGCTGGAAGGATTCACTGTGACATAGATGTTTAGACTGGCCTGCTCATAAAAACACAAAGCCAGTTTGTATGAATTAGCCGAAACACACCGGAGTCTAGCTGATTCACATCTTTGTTCTGTTTTCCTTAGCCCCAGAGGAATCCTTATAGTTTGTGGGGCAATTCAGGTCCCATGGATGCTTCTCCTTTTGGGGATCATAACCCCATCATGGGGTTTTCTGGGAGGCTTTGATTTTTCCTGGAAATTGAGATGATTATAGGTTTAAGACAATGGCCCGGGACTTCCAAGCATTGCTCCAGGGGATTAGAATTGGATATTGTAAAAGCTAGTAGTCAGATATTCTTGTAAATCCTGAAAAGTTACACTTTCTTGGTATCCTCAGTCCTGAAGGAGAATGATGTAGGCTTAATCCTTGTTTTGACATTTTTCCTAAATTGTACCATTCTTGGTGTACAGCTGACCAGGGGTCTGACTCTGAGTTTTAAGGTGAAAATAGAAACAAAAAATTAAGTTACCTTGTCTTATTTCTACCTATCATTTTTTTCTATCCTACATCATGAATATTTCTCTTTCCTTTTTTCTCTTACCTAATAAGTCAAAGAGTACAGCAACATCGATCCTATCATTAAAAATTATGTCTGTGTATTTTCAAATTAATAAGTTATAATCCTGTATTATCCTATGGCTTTATATTTTATTAACAAGTAAATTTTAAATTACAAAAGAAGAATGAAAAATAGTCTAGAACTTCATACAGCTTTTAAAGTTTTGAAAAATTATTGGTGATAATATCTTTGTGTTTGTCTTTAATTCATAAGTCAAAAGATAAATCAAAATAACATTTTTAAAGTATAAAGAAGCTACCACTATCTCTCTCTTAATTAACGAGTTTCACTGTGTATTCAGCACAAGAGTTCCACATTTTAAAAGGTGGTTCTGAATGAGCTTCAGTGATTGACCATCTACTATTGTTATTCTTGTGCTAATGAGTCACAGAGCCCCTTACTGAGATGTCAATTCAATTTGAGCTGTCAAAATAAATTCCTTTTAGTCCATGTTCAACTTTCAGGATCACCGAAGCCTAATTATTAGTTAAACAGGAATTGGTCTTCCTTATAAACAATTTTCTAATAACCATAAGTGTGATGTAGTCTAAAAGTCCAAAGGCTATTTCTTATTGATGGTGACACTACTGGAAATTTGTTCACTAAAAAAAGAACTTTATTCTTTTACATATTTTCTCTCATTGTTTGGAAAAAGAAAATAAATTACTAAATAATTATGAGTGCACACAAATGCCCAAACATTGTTCTTGGGATATTGCATACCTCAAGTGTCTTGATTGTAAGCATGTGTAGCTTAATGGTATTTTACAAGTACAAACATGCCATTTATGTCACCAGATCAATGTGGGTAGCATATTTCCACAATCCCATGCTCTCCTCAATTAATATCTACAGACATTAAATTATATGAAATAAACCAGACTCAGAGAAGTTTAGTGATTTTCCCATGGCCAAACATTTAGTAAGGGGCTGTCCTGATGATCCTAAGACTCTAATAGGATTGGAATTACAGTTCAAATCTTTGTGTTTGTATCTGTTCATGTTGTCCTGCATAAAGTTACCTGGCTAAGAGTGAGTGAGAGTTAATCATTTCTTACAATTTAAACACCAACTGAGAAATCCAGACAGCTCTCCATTGCAATGGCTGTCCTGCACTGTTGGCTGCTCCCCTAGGGGTGTCTGATTAGGAGGGCATTGGACAGGTCCTCAATACAATGCTGGATGAAAAGTCACATCATGGATAAAGCAACCAGAGGATAATCATAACCCTTGAAATGAACTGTAAATGTCCTTCCATGTCATTCTTCTCCCTTCCCTTCATCCCTGC
The DNA here is from genome assembly GCA_004027295.1 of Dolichotis patagonum. Taxonomy (NCBI): domain Eukaryota; kingdom Metazoa; phylum Chordata; class Mammalia; order Rodentia; family Caviidae; genus Dolichotis; species Dolichotis patagonum. Next base: position 23,711 of record PVJX010021255.1, read on the forward strand.
ACAGAGAATCAAAAGGTAGTCTTTTGGAGCAGAACAAAGTGAAACTAGCTCGTTTTTAGAGATCCTAAGGATTCTGTATCCACGTAATCAATCCTTTTTAGCACCACAACTCCCAACTAAAGCCTATCTCTCCTTCCCAACACCTGCTACTCTGTATGAGCCCACCCCACTCCCATCTAGTCTCTCTTTCTTGCTCATTTTCCATATCAAACAAATGTAATGCTGGGTAAGGAGGTAGGAACACAATGTAATTTGCTTCACCTACCTGGCATGCTGCAGTTGTAGGGCCTGAGTAAGATGTAGAAAAGGATGTTGTTGAATCTGACTGGGGAGAATAATTCAGTTCTTATTAAGCTAATCCTTCTGGTCTTCTAGTGGATAGATTCTCATGCCAGATCTTACAGTGGGTACCAAAAATACACCAAGACAGACAGAAAATAGAAGGCTAGCAGAATTGAACTCATCTTATTGTAATTCTCTAATTAAGTCACAAATCGCTTCTCTCAATTTTAACAGAATAAATTTAGCAAATGTTTACTGGACATCTATTAGGCTCCATGGATACAAAGAGAAGCCACAATCCCTGCCACCAAGAAAGTTTCTATTTAAAAGAACAATTGGGAAAAGGGAGTTTTGTTTTCTTCATTTATTCATTCAATAGTGGATATTGAGCTTCTGCATTCTCCCAAAAACTATGTTAGTTGCTAGGCATGCATAAATGAATAGCTTTAGCCTTATGGCATAAAACATCAAAACTATAAGAGAGAATAATAGATTAACAGAAAAATATTAGTAGTAAAAACTTATTCTAAAACTATTGTCCATGATCTGTATTAGGTACTTTATATACACTAATGAACAAAACACAGTGAAATGTTTATGTTCTCCTGGGGCATAAAATACATAAAACCACAGACTTTTGTAAGTGCTAAAGAGAGCATTAGGACTTCCAAGAAGATGGTGCAGTGCTGAGCAGCAGAGCTTCTCCAAGATTTGATGTCCAGACCTTGGAATATAGCAACATGAGCAAAAGAAAATGAAGAAAAGCACATCCCTGTGACCCAGGAAGGACCTAAAGTAAGAATTGAAACCCACATGGGTGCAAACAGAGAAACTTCAAAGAAGAATAAGGAAGAGGCAACCAGTGCCTTTTCCCTGAGCCTAGAATCACTGCATGGGAGCAGGTTTTTGAACCTGCAGATGCTCAGTGACTGCTGGTGACCCCAGAGACCTCCAAAGAGAAGCAAAGCAGTGGAGCAGAGTGGTGGACTGCAGTGGACTGCAGTCCATGGTGAGTTGTCCCTGTTGGGACTTCCTGCAAGAGAGGATGCTTGGCCGGAAGCTATCTCAGAGAAAAGTCAACTAAGCTTGGGACCCACAGAGTGGCTGCTGGCTCCATCTAGTGGGTCCCAGCCAAGTTCAAAACTGCAGGAGGCCCAGGGACTTCTGTAGACTGGGCAGGTCTGGTTCCAGCCTCATAGCCAGAGGCCAGCCTGAACTTCAGTGGAAAGGGAAACAGGTTCAGCCTTACTGCAATTGTTCATTACCCAGATGTGGAGTTGTTGGCTATCGTGATGATCACTGTGGACCTGGACTCTGTCTGTTCCCATTGTCTACCAGTGACAGCAGATACACACACGCCTTGAGGCGGACATATTTTCTTCTCTTTTTTAATTTTCTTTCTCTATATTTTTTAATTCTTTTTGATTTTTCTTTATTGTTCTTGTTTTAGTATTGGTTTCTAGGGGGTTTCTAGGGGGTTCTAGGGTTTTTTTTATTGTGGTGGTGGTTCTGTTCTGTTCCTGTTTTTATTTCTTCACTCTTTCCCTCTTATCTCTGCAGCAGTTTTCCAGAGTATCTGTCATCCCTCCTTTGTCCTCCATTTTTGTTTGTAATCTTTTCCTTTTATTCTGTTTGTCTATTTTCCCCTAATCCCTTTTGAATTTTCTACCCTGAAGTAAAAATTGTCGTATGGAGGACTTATTTTTACTGCATACAATTTTCTGGGGTGTTTTAGATTTTGTTGTATTACCACAAATCTAATTCATACAGTTAAAGATGGCAAACTAGTAGTTAACTTGGTTTGCCATTTTCTAGGGTATGTTTCATGCTACTGCTATTACATGGGCAATGGACCTGGAAAAACTAAGTCCAACAATGTAGTCAAAATAAGGATACAGAAATTCATAGTGACAGAATTAATACTCTCAAGAAAATCTTCCTCAAGTTTATAGAGCCCTGAAGATCAGTAGGTGACCAAGGAAAAAAAGACTCATTCCAATTGCATAAACAAAAAATATTGAAGTTTAAACAGGGTGGTTCAGACACAAAGCACAAAACTACTGCTGCATGTGAGAACCCAGGAAAGAGTGTGTGGAAAGATGAAACTGGAAAGCAACAATAGAGGAGAATTTTTAAGACCATTTTGAAGGACATGTTGGGGACTATGGACTTAACCTAAGTGATCAGAAGAGTAACCCAAGCATGTTTGCATTTTAGGCGGCAAAACTTGAGAGAAGACAGACTTAAAGTGTGAACAAGAGAGAGATAAGAATCACTCTGGGAGCTCAGTGCACACTTATTTTCCTGGGAGTATCTTCTGATCTTCATACCTGAAAAGCTATTCCTACCTCTTTGGGTTAATTGGATTAAAGATTTTTAAAAATTATGAAAATGTACTTATATAAGTAATATAAATAGATGCATAACTAAAGTTTATGTCCTATTTACACATATCCCCAATCCTAGGTACTTGCTTCAAAAGATACACTACCAACAATTTGGTGAGTTCCTTCTATTTTTCTGTGTATATATGTGCACGTTGCTTTATATCTTTTATGTGTTATCATGTTATATATGTTTTTGTTTACTTAACATTATGTCTCAAATGTCTACATTTCTAATGTAGAATGATTTGATCATTTTCCACGTTTATAAGATTCTGCACATACTTACCTGTACAGGCATTCACAACTGATTAACAGCCACCTTGAACCTTTCTAGCCACTGCTATAATTAATATCTTTAGAAATGAGTCATGTTCTCTCTTTAAAATAAAAAAAAAGAAATGAGTCATGTGAACTTGTGAGGTTCACCAGAGTAGCCCCCAAGAAAAGCTATTGCTGGGTGGAAAACTGTGCCCATTTATAATATTAATAGATTATGTCCTCTTGCTTCTAAATATTTATACCTATTAATACTCCCACCAACAATGCGTGTGAATTGCTTGGTTGATTTTACCTATTGTCCCTCCCTCTTTGTGAATCACTCTTTTCTTCCTCATTCTAGTCCACATAGTTTCTCATTCCTTTAAATTGTTATCAGACTTTTAGTCTGCTACTTATCTGACACTATTGAATCATGACTTGTATTCTGTTTATTTTATATGGTTTTATATTTCCCCAAATAGACTTTAAACATGCTAACCATATGCCATATATTCATGTTTACATATTTGAGTGTCTGCATTACCAGACAGAACCAAGCTAGTAGTTATGAGATAACCCCAAGAAGGCAAAAATTATCCTGGCTTGCTGAATCGTAAGAAATTTTATACAATTCAGAATGCCCACTGGCATCACAAGAGTTGGCAAAGCATTCATGCCATCACATTTCAAGGGATAAGGATTCACAGCAATTCAAAGGGAAGCTCTGGAGGCCCTGTTGCACTTTACTATCTACATTTTAATTTATTAAGATTGCTAGTCACACCTCCTTAACTCCTTGCTTTTGCCAGTGGAGCAACAAATGCTGAAGCAATAATACTCCTTTTTTGTTTATTAAGCAAATACCAGTAAATGGTCTAGGGTCTAACTTCTGTGGGTTTCTGAAGCTATACCTTGTTGGAGTATTCTTTAATTTTTCAAAGTTAAACGATGTTTATACACTCCTAAATCTAAGTTCTTAAAGCAGACTCTCAGTCTGAAGTTTGACCTGACCCAGAAGTAAAATGCAGCTCCATTAATGCACCTGGCTTACTCATTTCTTAGTAGTTCCACTTCTGTGATAAGCAGTTAATAACAGATTGGAAAAGTCTCTCCTTAGACCAGAAGAGGTTGACAGCACATAGCATTTGCAATCTTCATCTAGTTCAGCAACTTCCCATCATTACTGTTAAAATGCCAGTATGTAGTACTAGTAGAAAAATGTTAACCCTGTAAAGCCAAAGGATTCATCAGAATCAGGAACAGTGTAACATTTCAAGCTTATCTTGAAGAAGTACATTTGGGCTAAGTTCATAATGACCAGAGAAACCTCTTCTCTCCCTGTGCTTTCTGTATAGCTGTGGGCTGGAGAACTGAGAAAGGAAGTACCTGATGTCTGTCTTTTCAAAACTAATATATCTTGTATGATACACAAAATAGTAGGAACTTCATAAAGTTTCAAATATTTTTAACTTGCTAGAAGCAGGATCAGAGGCGTAATTAGTAAATCTTTTTAAAAATTCCAATACACCTTACTTTTGTATATCAAGGGAACATTAAGAGTTCTGATTACATATTCTAAAAGGCCATAGCAAAACAGAATATGGAGAATTAGCAAGGATAATTTTTAAAACCATCTGTACACATAGGAAAAAACAACATCTTAATTCAGAAATCTAGATAAGTAATTTATTCTTTTTTAAGGTAACATCAAATCCCCTGGCAGTTATTTGGGGAAATAGGTCCAAATTTTCCACTTTTTTGTATAGTTTGTTCAACTTTGATATCATATTGTTTCAATTTAATATTCATTAGCAGAATTCATTAAATAATAAGCAAAATTGTTGACATGGTGAGTACTGGGATTTATATTTGGATATTCAAATATGGTGGCCTAGTTTTTCTTCCGTGCATCTTTAAAATACCACAGATGTGGTTCCTGGAATCCAGTCCTTGAGGTTCCAATGCTACTATGACCCAGAGCCAGGCATGTAACTTAATAATTCATGCCCTACCACATATATTTGTCTTACAGGGAATATGAACAATTCCTATTCCATTTAAAATTAACAAAACCAGGAAAGAAAACTATAAAGAAAATGGACAATTTCAGTAGAATCATTTATTATAAAGCCTTTGAAAATGCAAACCATAATAAAAGTACTATCCAGATGTAAAATATGGGCTATGGTCACATGAGAAAAGAATCACTCTTCTCTATCCCTCAAATTGAGGCTGCTCACCACATTTTTCATAAATTTTTCTGGGGAGTTCCTAACACTAAACAAATGTAGTAGATACTCAATGTCTATTAATTGTTGAGTTCCTTATGAAATTTACTTTCCAAATATGTTACCATTTAAATTTTCTATTCCTAGAAACATAAACAAATGCCTTGCCTTTCAGAGTGACCATATTCAGGCTCAAATGCCATAAACTTGAACTTGGAGGTGAACTTTGTCTAGTATGCTTACTACTGCCAAATCATAGTAAATTAGCAATGTATATATTATTATATATGGCTAAGTGAACTGAAAGCTTCATAGTTCTGCTATACTTAGCACAAATTTCTCATGATGATCACAGAAATGTAAAAGACTGATAGAAAAGTAATGATTCAAAATGTGACATGAGAATTTATGCCCCTGTACATGCAAAGTCTTATTTTTCTTTCAACTTAGACATTATCTTGAAACTCAGCTGTCGGGTCTTTATTCACATAGTGATAAACCAAATGATAGGGTTTTTTTTATTTTAAAAAGAAAAAGACAATAGAAACAATGATACAGAGTTTCAGAACAAGATAACAGGAAATATTTGTCGTAGAGTTCTCCTGGTATTTTCATTATAGTTCATATAGAAATTTATTTCTGATGTACAATATATATTAAAGATTTAATACTTTACTTTATTGATATTGTATGTTCCTGCTAACCACACACTGTATAAGAACCTCCTAACAAAACGGCCAGACCAGCACAATGTCCAATATGTCCTACAATAAGGCCAGGAAAGAAAAACACATGTTCCGTCAGGGTAAGCAATGTGGGGGGGGGGGAACATGTTATTGTCACGTTTTGAGACTCCTTTAGGTGTGATAGCTGAATGAAAGGTTATTTTTGCAGAATGCTATTGGTATTTATTGCTGATGTTCTTTTTTAGACTTTGTAAACCAAAAACCAGTCGATGTTGAAAATCTCAATGCTTTTTTATCAACAATAAGTATTAAAAACTCAATATTTAGGGATATTTTTCCTGTTAAATACTCATTATTTAATATAATAAAATTCATAGAAGTATTATTAATAGTTAATCAATAGAAATATTCTAAAGTATAAAGGTGGAACCACATTTATGTGCCTTGATAATAAAATCAGCCTTATGGGCCAAGGTCTACTCCAAAATTCTGTTTCTCTCACCCTTTCCTATTGAAGATGGAATAAGCATCTCCTTCTGAAGGTTTATATAGTCTATGTTCATTGTGCCCTTTCAGCATTCCATAGGCACTGCTAGTGCAATGCACACTATATTCTGCTTTACAATTGATTGTATGCCTGTCTTACACTCATTAAACTATATGTACTTTTTCTTTTTATTTTTCCTACCTTATAAACACTAAGTGCTTTGTTCTTTTTTATTTTTCCTACCTTGTAGAGCCCCTGGACATCACTGATTGATGACATGTTTTCATTTACCAAAAAATCTGCTATTACTTAATAAATTGTTACTGTAAGTATGAAAAAATTTTAATTGGAAAATGCCAGGTATATTTATAGTTTTGAACATTATAAACTAACCCAACAATAATAGCCTAAGAAATTATGTTCTTTTACTCCTGTCTCTGGATTTATAATTTTGGAACATCATGTGTTTATATCACTTTTCATGGAAATTTATTCAAAGATAAGAAAATAGCCACTTGTTGTCACACTGGGTAAAGAATAACTAGTGCTCTAGTCGTCTGTCTGCTCATAAATTATCTTACTCATCAGCTCTGAAGAGTGTGAAGATGGCGAGGCAGAAGCTAGTTCCCACTAGACAATTCAGGGTAAGGATAAAAATGGTAGACCCAGATCCATGGAAATGGTACCAGTTTTCCTCTCTAGCCTACTATGGGAACTGGGTCATCATGCAGTTCCAAATGTCTACTACTAAAACATAAAGTTTATTCCCTGTGTTGTCTCCTTATAAGCTTCTAAAAATGAGTACTGAGCATCTGCTTCTGTATTCTTAGTAGGATCACAGGCCAGAAAAACAAAGCATGATTCTTCTAACTACAAAAAGAAAAGTGTCCATTAAGGCCACTTCTATCATTTATAACAACACTCGTATCTGAGAAACCACAATAAAAGAAGAGAAAGAGCTCTTGGAGATTTAGTTGGACCAGAGTGAGCAAATCTTTAAGAGTTCAGTGCATCAGAGTTCAAGATTTGGAGCCTTCATTAAAAGCCTGCTACTAGCACTTCTGCTAATAGCAGACATCATTAATCAATCAAAGTATTAGATTTTTTCTACTCTGCACTGCAAGCAAGCATTGGAAACAGAGCATCTTTGTTCTCTTGAGGTCAGTTCAGAGAGGCTACGAAAGATCAAACATCTAGACTCCTGCTTTTATTGCACATTCGATTTCAGTCAGAAAACTGGTTCCCAGCAAACTTAGAACTTTTGATGGCATCACAATCTAGAGAAGATAGATCATTTTAATATCATTAAAGAAATAATAATTTTAGTTTTAGAAACAATAGAGTATTAGTTAAATCAATGGGAGAGATGGTTATAGAGCACATGGCAATGAATGACAAGGGAAAAGTTGAGCAAATAGATGGAGAAAAAAATATTCAAGGGGAAAGAGGTAGCATGAACAAAGCACAAATTGTGTGTGTGTGTGTGTGTGTGTGTGTGTGTGTGTGTGTGTTGATGTTGTGTACGGAGAGGCATAACATAAAAAGTACAGAGTTTCTAGGGGGAAAAATCTGAGATGGGGGATTATTTTAAATGATTCAACTGAATTTGGAAAATATTCAGGAGTCTTGCTAGGAAATGTCATTACATTCCTCAGTTCTACCCCCAAACGACTGTCAAACTGTATTGAAGAAGTTTAAAGACAGGAGACAGACGGGGGGGGGGAGAGAAACAGAAAGAGAGAGAGACTTGGGGAATATCTACCTATATTTTTTTCACAAGAACTTGAGTTACCAATTGGAATCCAGGAGTGGAAAAATAAGAAGAATTAGGTAAACTCAACTGCAGCTCTATCTGGATCAAAATGAAGACCAGTCATTCATAAAACAAATTGGTCATGAAACTACCCTCTTCTGGCCTAAAACTATCTCCTTTAGAATCATCATTTTGGATAAAGCATAGGAAACCATTGCTTAAATGGTTCCATGATTTCTGAACTAACAGTGAGCTGGCTTTGTATAGTAGGGTGCGTGATGAAGCAATGGGATGAGGCATCCCATTTCATGAGCTTGGTTGTCTTGCTCATTAGATTAATTGCCAAAATCAGAAGGAACCTGGGAAGTGGGATTTGACAGAGTGAATGTAAAATGGGAAGGAAGTGGTGATATACACAGAAACATTTTGAATAAAGTTGCCCTTTTTCAGAACAAGTGTATATAGTTGGCCAATCATACCCACATTTAGACAATGAGACAATGAAATTTTTTATTCAGATTTACCAGCAAACATTTCTCAGCACCTACCAAGTGTCATTACATAGTGTTATGCCCAACAACCTCAAAAAATATGAGCTCTGCTCCCATGAAATTTGGCTTTTAATGGGAGGTATACATACAAATAATTGATAGTGAGGTTAAAGATTAAGTTATGTAATATAGATATTGCTTAATGGTTCATGGGGAGCTGATGAAAAGATATTATTACTGGATATTTGAGAAAGTTAAACTGAATTACAAAGAATGGAAAAATTGAAATAGAAACAAGAAAACTGCTCTCTGTAACATAAGACCAAAAAAGAAAGAGTGGAAGGGAGAAGGAAATAAACACTTACCACACATCATCTAAATAAGAACTTGACATTTTCTGTGTTTTAATTTGATTCTCACAATCCTCATCCCTGTTTTACAAAGATTAGAAAATA
>PVJX010021256.1:0-32172 GCA_004027295.1 Dolichotis patagonum
AGGAGACATGGAGGGAGGAGGCAGGGCCAATAACCAATTCTGTTTCATCAGGGTGCTTAACCATCTCCATATTCTGAACTGCATGCTGGAGATTTAAGACATCTAAAGAGCAATAATTAGTACTATTCTTGTGTGTGAGAGGAGATGAGGGAAAGGTAGAATACAAAGACTGAATTAAATGTTAGAGTCAGGTCAGCATGACCAATATCTGCTCTGCTTTAGAGCTAAATTGTCTACATGAATGGAAAAGAAACTTGGAACCAGAATCTCTTCATCACCAAATATTATGTTTTAATTGCTAAATATGACACGTTTAAATAAGCATCACCAAATCTGCTCATCTAAAGAATATAAAACACAGGCTTTTAAAGAAAATTAAGGTCTACATAAGTCTACTCAGACACTTTTTGCTTGAAAAATGTATTTAACATATTAATCTCTCTTTTACCAACCTGATGACAGATTTAAGTGGAACAGTCTTGCACGAGTCAGAAGCAAGGGCTATGTATTAGAATTAAATGATGATCCATGCTAACAGAGGGACTATGATTTAGATAACTGACACTATGGGCAATTTTTAAAAAGCACACTTTTTAAAACATAGTCACCTAAACACACATGCACATTTTGTCAACATCAGCCCGACTCTATCAGGTATATGGGCTCGTCTTGGGTCATCTGAGACCTGAAAATAAGACCAAACTCCACACCCACCCACATTAGTGTTGCTGATAGAGCAACAGGAATACTAGATGGCCCTTGGAGATCAACCTCTTATTAGCATGTGGCTGTCCAGATGCTGTTTAAATATCTCCAAGAATTAAAAGTTCACTGCATCCAGAAGAGCACTTTTTTTTCAGTATTGGGAATCGAATCCAGAACTTTTGACTGAACTATAACGCCGGTCCATCTTAATTTTTTTTAAAAATTTGAGGTAGAATCTTACAAAATCACTAAGTTGCCCAGGAGGGCAACTACTACCCTCCTGCCACAGTCTCCCAAAGGATTATAGAAATGCACCACCATGCCCAGTTTTATGTCCCAGCAATAAATAAAAAAATCTACTTTTGCACTATTAACTAGACATCTGCACCATTTGATGTCCCTCTATAGGTTCTATTTCTGATCTTTTGGTGATAGGGAAAAAATACTGCTTATTTCCAGTGACAGCACTAGAAGTCAACTATCATTTCAATCTCAAAGAGTTTCCTTCCAACTATCATAAAACTCCTGGGATTAAAGTTTATTCATTATCTCGGGTATTATCATCTGGGCACCTCATTTTCCAATGAACCTTAATATGTAGCACTCAGAAGCAAGGATGATGCTCAAAAGATAACAAGAGACTGAGAAAAGGAGAAATTTTCCAGAATAAAATGGGGTCCAGAGTATGGATAAATATAAATATGTGGTGTTAAATTATAACACCCTTGTGAAATGGCGTCACTGTGAAAAAAGTCTTTAAGAAAAAGTTTAGTTAACAAAACATTTTAAGAAGACTCCTTGGCAAAATGCACCCAAGAGGCAATCCTACAGTCCTTGTGCCATGTCTCAATTCTCAGAACTAACTTTTAAGATGCTTAAACAACGTAAAAGATGACAAGTAAAAATAAATCTAGAATGAACAAATATGAGAAATAGTCCTCTTGGAACTAAGGATCCATCACCTTGGAGTTTTCCAAAATCATTCTTCTCTCCACAGCTGTTCATTGTGGTTGGTGTGAAGGATTCACATTTGACATACTCGGCTGACACCTCTCTGAAGTGTACTGCCAACGCATTAACTGAGATAAGTGGGAGAAAATGGTTTGAGTTTGCTCAATAGCATATACTTGATGAAAAGTTTGTGTGTGAAAATGCCAAACAGATAATTTTAAAATCCAGGTTTCACAAACCGATGGGGCACAATATATCCCAAAACTTCCTCTGGAGTTATAAACTGCCCTTCACTGCTTATGGCTGCCTGTGAAAACTTGATTGAAATAACTCAAGTGTTCCTAACAAAACTATTCCATGCTGTCTTGACCACCCCTCACAGACACTCAAGAGTTGGTTCTCTAGCTGCTGTAAAGCACGTGGGTGGCCCACTCTTCCACTCTCAGCTTCTGTAAGCTCTGTTGCTGGCCTCCATTGCTGAATTTGGAAAGAGTTCTCTGTATCTGTGCTGGAAGTTGGTCCTGTCTTTCCACATAGCTTCTTGGTGGGTGGCAAACGCAACTTCTATTTCCTCAGTCACTCTTCCGTCAGGGCCAATCTCATTATGGACTCTCACAGGGTTGGGAGAAGAGAAGTAGATGTTCTTGGTGGTTGGTGGGGCATCCGCATCCTGTGGGTGCAAGATCTGGTTGTCTCTGCCCACCATATCCCCATATTTTGTACTGTAGGTACCAGACTTCATCCCCTCCAGGCCTCTCTGCTTCAGGATGTCAGTGTACCTCTAGGCCACGCCTCTAGGCTATGTCTAGCAGCTGAACGGACATGAACTTCAAGACCTAAGCATGACCTAACTTCCCAGTCCTTTTTGAGATGGGTTCTCACTAAGTGGTCTTAAAACAAGTAAAGATAACAACAGTGACAAAACTACCTGAGGGAAGTAGATACGAAGTCATGGTGTTAAGGATTTTTTAAACTCTAAGTTAACTTGAAGGATCAGAAGAAAGCTGGGAAGAGTAGAAGAAACCCATTAATCTCTGCCTAGGTTTGCTTGATTGGATCCCTGAAATAGTCTTCTGTCTCTCCTATCAGCACCTCTTTCTCCGTATCCCACACTGCAACCAGACTGATCTTCTTATGCCTTCACTTGAATTTCTTCAGTGGCTTCTCCTTTTTCCCTGGACCAGTTACCAGTAGTTTTAACTCACCTTACTCATTCTTGCAAGGTCTGGATCTTCATGCTGTGCTATTTTCCTGTGCCCCCTGTAGCTCTTCTGACCCTTGTCTAGCTCTTAGGACAAACCATGACCTTCACATCGCCATGCTGTTTCTTCTCTTTCTCTCTCCTTGTAGTTAACATCAGCTTCTCATTGCAAACTTGGCTCCAATGGCACCTTCTTGGTAAAACCATTGTTGACACTTCATTCTAGGTTAGGCCCTTTTTTGAAGTGCTCTCAAGAGTTTTCTTCCCTCTGAACGCGTCCCTCAGCTTGTGCTGGTATATTAGCATGGTTAGTACGTTATTGTTTATATAACAGATGATTTTAATGACTACCCTAGTGTTGGGGAAAACCTCCCCGGACTGGTCATGGTGTGAGTCCCACAGCTACTTTCCACATTTCTGCATCTCTTTTTTTGCATCTGATGCGTATGTATTGACAAGGATGAGGCTCTTCTTACAGGATGATTGCTAGTAGGCTACAGTGTTTCTTTAGAGAATGACAAGTTCTTTGCTCTCAGTGCAGTAGAAAAGATCTCTAAGACCCGTGGTTTTGGCAACAGATGGGATTTCACTAGCATAAAGGCGAGCAGAATTCAGGTGGTGAGCCTCTCCTTATCCGGGGGCTCCCTATTAGTTATATCCTTTGATCCCAACTCCTTAATCTTCCCTCATATGACCTGTCTCCATTTTTCTTCCTAATTTCACATTTCCACCTAGTCCTCTGACTCTATCTTCTTGGGTGTAATTGACAAGGGAGTGAGTATCGGAAAAATCCATTTAATTACTTAGAAATAACTTATACTGAGACTCTGCTTTTAAAATTGGAGTATGAATTTGACTATTTTGAGTGCTAGTTCTTTTGTGACAACACAAGGTGGTAGATGCCATGTATCTAACTGCCCAAATGTAAGAAGGTCACCGAGAAGGGCACAGTGAGTGAGAAGCACATTGGCCATTACACAAGAATATCATCCAAACATGCCTCTTCCTATCAGCCTTGGAAACAGATAAAGTCTGTTGTCACCCAATAACACATCATCAGTCAGCCTGTAAAGTGGTGTCGGGCACACAGTAGGTGCCCAATAGTTTTTTATTGAATGAATGAAAAATGGATAATTGAAAGAGGAGATGAGTAAATCAATAGAACAACAGGCAAGAGTCAACAAGGTATACTTCAGGTGAACGGATAGGGAAGTGGGACATGGTAGCTAGTGATAGAACCTTGTACCACAGAAGAGACAGCTAACGAAAGCAAGAAGCCCCAGTGGCTGGTGAAATAAGGTAAAAGTTGAGTGGAAATAGAAAATTAGGCTATTCTTTGTCAGAAAAAAGATCACACTCATTTTCTAATAAAAGAGGTAATGGAAAATTTAAGTTCTGGGTAAAAGCCAGAAGTTTAATGTATAGCCCCAATAGATATTAATAGTGCTTTTTATTAATTAGGAACTTTAGAATTACAGACACTTTATGAAGCACTTTATACCTGCTATCATGATAAATCTTCATGAAAACCCATCATGTAGTATTCTTATGCCAATTTTACAGATCAGGAAATCAAAACTCCAGGGGGGTGAAGAAATTTGGCCAAAGTGATGCATTAGTAACTGCTGGGACAGGATTTAAGTCCAGACCAGAGGAATCTACCTGGAAACAAGAGCTATTAGCCACTGTGATTAGCACAGTTTGTAAAATGTTGCGTAGCTTTCACAGTGTTTGTGGCATCTGCTTGTGGACACTATCTCTTAATCCTGAGAGCAGGAAGGGTGGCCATGAACTCCCTTGTCTTATGTAGTGTGGATGTGGAACCTTGGAGGAGCAGAGAGATTGCCCAAGGTTAGTGAGTCAGAATGCAGAGGCAGGCCTGGTTTTCTACTGAACAATTGTCTTAGTTACTTTCCCATCACTTGAATCAATACCTGACACCCATAATTTAAAGGTGGAAAGGTTTACTTTGGCACATGGTTTTCAGAGGATTCAGCCCATACTGGGCTGGCTCCAAGGCAGAAATGGCATGGAAGAGGAAAGGTGCTTAGCTCACAGCATCCAGGAAACCGAGAGAGAAGGGAAGAGTTGGGGACAAGAATGTACCTTTCCAACTCATGCCCCCAGTGACCCACCTCCAACTAGGGTCTACTCCTAAGGACACCAGTCCTAAGCTACCAATCTCATCCATGGATGGATGCACTGATTAATATGGTGCCCCTAGGACCCAGTCACCTTCTAAAGCACATGAGAATGTTTTTTAGGGTGAATGTTTTAGAACTAAACCGTAACAGCAGTCTTCCTCTGAAAATTAGGAGTAGAGACAGAAGGTCTAAATAGAATAAAGACAAATGGTGCTTGTATTGCAACTTATTGATGGTTTAAAGCCTGACCTGTCATTGGTTAGGGGAATGAAGTAGTCGTTAAATATGTTAAAATATATGTAACTTGATTTGATTGATTCTGATATTACCTAATTGCCTGTACTTTGGACGCTCAAACACATTATCGTGTGCTAATCTGCAGTCTGTATGCAGATTATATGCATGCAGATTATATGCAGATTATATACATTTACCTCTGCAACCATCATGACTCCTCGGAGCTGGCCCTCCATTCCCAGGAGCCAATCTAACTCTCATGTTTACTGTATTGTGTGATGCTGTCTGCTCGTCCCACCTGTGTTGATGAGAACAGAGTGCGTAACTAATTCAGTTAATTTTCATGCCTAGCCAGAATAGAAGACTATATGAAAACTGTGCATTGGTGGGAAAGAGGGAGGTGAAACTACTGGGATTGGAGACTGTGAACTGAGAAACACACACAAAAACATCGACCACAGGAAACAAAGAGCAAGCGACTAAGCAAGCAGAGAGAAGCAAGGAAAACGCCTCTTCAGGACTCCGAACGTAGTTTGATTTTCTAATTTCACTTCTAGCAGAAGGCCTGATGGTTTCTTGACAAACTAGCTGGAGTTAGACGTGGCTACTAGTGCCCCACTATGTCCTGAGTGAGACTTCCATTTCTACTGGATATTGGCTCCATTTTTTCCATTGGAGAATGCTATGGTTTGAGTGTTTTTGTTCACCCAAACTTCTGTGGAAAACTAACCTTTAGTGTGATAATATTGAGAGGCAGGCCTTTGGGGAGGTAATTAACTTATGAGTCTTCATGAATGGGATTAGTTTGCTCTACAGGAGACTCCAGAGAGCTAGTTATTCCTTTCTACCTTGTGAAGACCTGTGAAGGCACCATCTGTGAGAAAGTGGCCCTGACTTGACAGTTAATCTGTTAGTGCACTGACCTTTCACTTCCCAGCCCCCAGAACTGTCAGATAAATTTTGTTAATTATAAGCTTCCCGGTCTATAATACTTTCTTCAGCAAATGTCTTAGTTACATTTCTTGTTGCTGAGGCAAAGTACTTGACACTCAAAGTTAAAGGAGTAAAGGTTTATTTGGGTCAGTTTGTAGAGGTTTTAGTTGATAGTTGAATAGTCCAAAGGTAGGGTAGGAGTGGCAGAGGGGCATCACAAAGGAGAGAAAGTCTGTGGCAGGCAGAAGGCAAAAGCAGCAAGCAGCAAAATAGTGAAGCAGCAGCAAAGGCAGCAGCACTTTTTGTCCCTTGTATTCCAAGTAGGCTGCGTGCCCTTAGGGAGGGCTGCACTCACACTTGGGGAGGACGTTCCTATCATCCACACCCAGAGCTATGCCGAACCCATCATTAACGGTGTGTAATTCAGGCATCACACACCGTTAATCCCAGCATCACACACTCTAGATCCAGCCACTTCGGAAGAGCCCCACCTATGAGCACATGAGGCTTTGGGGGGACATTAGACACAGCCGTATCAGCAACCTCTATGAACTAAGACGGAGAAGACATGTGGGCCCACAACTGAAGTCACAGCCTTGAAAGTGATAGTCATTGTGCAAACAGGAAGAGTTAGGAAGTAACTTGGGTCATTTTGAAATACAAAATACATTAAGTCGTGACAGGACTCATTCGGGTGGTAAAAGGAAAGTCGGGGTTTTTTTTAAACACCTGAAAGAGGTATAAACATAGGCCAGAGCAATCAGGCATGTATTATACTCCTCCATTTTTCCTTTTTTAGTTGCTATGTCTGTAATATTGACTTTCTATGGCTTTTTCCTAGGTGCTTTTCTATGTATTATAATTATGATAAGTCTCAAAATGAAGCACCAAGAGGGGGTAATGCTATAACTAACATTTATATAGTTTGGAGAGTAACTTCCACTTAGAACTACTTTCTAGTGCAATGATTTATGGGGCACCTACTGTGCTCCAGGTGCCCCATTTAGGCTTTGTGTAAAATAGCTGATTCTCACAGCCATACCCAGAGGGAGGCATTCTTGTCCTCAGTCTAAAAGTCGGAACACTGGCGTTTGGAGAGCTTAAATGACCTGATTATGAATATTCAAGCAGCAGGGTTTAAATCGTGCTTTTGGACTGCAGTTTTGCATTTTTTGCTGTATAAAGATACATTCTTTTTAAATTTCACTCCATTCATCCATACAGATGAGTGGTAATAACTTCCATAAAGTATACTTGATTAGGTCAAAGTAATATCATCTTAATAATTTTATTATCAAATAATAATTGGGACCTAAAAAACACAAATATAGACTGACTTAATGAAGTCAATTGTGAGAATATCAGATCAATTCCCTCCATTTTTTCTTGTAGAGATGAGACATCAGGCTACCATTACTTTTTATTTCATTATTTAACAGACACTTACTAAGTGCTTTTTAAGTGCCATTCCAGGTATTGTGGTAGACACTGGAAACACAAGTTGCCAATATAATTGTGCTCCTCATGGGATCATGAACTAGTGGGCAGACATTTTATAAATAACCCCAGTACAATCGCCTAACATATAGGGCAAAATAGGAGCTTAAGTAGACTGTGAATAGAATGTTCATTTGTGCTGTGTGTTTGGGTGTAAAGACACAGAAAGTATCAGAGAAGAGGTGGTAACTGGGCTGCAACATTAAGGATGAGGAAAAATTTGTGCAATAGGCAAGAAGTTTAGTATGGGAAGGATCATGGCCTGTAACACTTGCTTTGTCAATTGATATGAAGGGCAGAGTTTGGGAATTTCAGAATCAGTTTCTTCCCTTCGTGTGAATCCATTTGATCTTGGAAGAAGCATGGGTCAGAAAAGGGAGGTGGGCAGCACTGAGCAATGCTTAATTCTCATGCTTGGACAATTACCTGTCCTGAACTTACCGTATCTAGCTAGCTCTTCTACATGCCAGGAGTGTGTGGTTGTGTGTGGGTGTGCATGTGTGTGCACACGTGTGCACATGTGAGTGGGTTCCAGTGTAGATTCATGTTCCTGACATCATTTTCTTTTTCTGGTTCTGAGCAGGAGCACAGTACCCATAAGACAGGCTGTTCATATTTAACACCACTGTGGCTTTGATTTTGTACCTAACGTATTTCTGATTATATTTGTTATTTTCTTTCCACAATCGGTGTTTCATTAGCATCACATTACATGTTGCGTGCATATCACATTACTGAAATGCTTAGTAGTAGCTCATTGTATGCTCTGAGCACTGCTCAAAGGAATACTTATTCACACAAGAAGTTGTTGGATGGCTTAGAATGTTCAGACAATAACATGAACTGTGAATTCTTAAACATTCAAGTTTTCCAGATCAGTGAGATTATCCAATTTGATACTGATTCTGCTTAATAAATGCATTAATAATTGGTGACTAAAGAGCATGTGTAGTGATTTGCCTATTTGCCCAACACAACATAGTATAGGCTATTAGATACATATAGATCATTCCGTGACAAAGATAGGGTGTTCTGGAAATGTGAGGATTATTTGTGTTGTGGCTGACATAGTCCCACTGGGAAATAGTCTTCAGAATTTTAATTGCAGTCATCGAGACATTTTTTTTGTGTGTGCTTGGAATTGAATCCTGGGTCTCATGGGGCATGTTTTAAATGTTTATTTACATACAATCCCAGAAAATATTGGATACAAAATCAAAGCCACAGTGGTGTTAAATGTGAACAGCCTGTCTCGTTGTTCAATTCACACTGAGGTCAAAACAAGAAATTCACCAGGAAAATTGTCTGCTTCTGATGTGAGATCATAAAGGTATACAGACTTTGGTAAACACAGGGGACCTAAGGATACTTCATGCTCAGCTAGTTATTCTGTGAAGAGCTGATCATGTGAAATGACTTTACTTTCCTTTGGGCAGGGTTCCAAAGGAGAAAGCAATATAGACAACATAGTTTGATTTTAGTGTATTTTATTTCATTTCACAGAACATTAACATCAGCAAGGAGTGGTTTCTATGGTAGCACTGATTTAATACCTTCCACCTGGGTTAACATTGTTGGTGGATGACACTGGATTAGTAATTTTCTTTTATTGCTAACCTGGATAGCATTACAGGCATTATTGAGCATTATCGAGTTTATAGACAGGACCAAGATGGAAGGACTTAGCACCTCACAGCTTACATACAAAAGAGTGCAGCATAATCTTTTAGGTTAAGAAGCTTGAGAGCAGTTCCAAATCCTGCTTAATGACCTAACAATGGTCTGTGGTGTATCATTAAAATGAGGGTGCTACCTTCTACAGAACCCATTGAATTATTAGAATCACCTGCCTGACATCTTGTTCCAATTCAACACCTTTGCACTAGACAACACAAAAAGACGTGATAAACACATTGTCACAGACTCTGGAACTGACACCAGACTGTTGGCTGTGTTTTTGTGTTTAGGATATGAATATCTCTCCAGGATGGCTCACGTCTTTCATGAACTTTGTCCCCATTAGTAATTATATATATGCTGGACTCACAGGTTCTATAAGCATAGGGAATATAGCTTTGAAAATCCTCAATCTAGTCCCATGATCCAATTTTAATAAATGTTCTGATTTTTTTGAAGAATAAAGGAACTAAATTTATGTATACTGGCTCTTTTTCAGAAACCCAGAATTCAGTGTATTCTTCATAGGGCTCAGGTTTGAACTTGAGGGATGTTGACTGCTCGGTCAGACATGTCTATCTGTGGGCAAGACAAAGAACTTGGTTCTGTTGGGGCACTTGGGGCAGGGGACACATGGGACATGTGACATGAATGAAAGCCGAACACCCCACTCTTCTCAGAGCCATGCTGACATCTGAAAAGTTAGTAACTTCGGGAGAACCTGTGTCACAGACATGCATATTCTCAAGAGGGGAGCAGTACTAGTGGTAGAAGGGACATATTCAATGAGTGGATGCTAACTGGAGGGAAGGGGCCAACAGCACGGCAGAAAGCGTATTTCACAGACTCTCTCCTTCACAGACTCTTTCCTCTACAGGCCAGACCTCCTGAGATGGCAAACACTGCAGCCTAGCATCCTGCAGCTCGGCTCCTCCAAAGCCTTTGCCACGCCTTTCAGATGCACTGCAGAGATAGCAAAGTGAGCCAGTGCAAAAAAGCACGGATTCTGAGCAGAGAAAGATGATCTGCGAGACTTTGGCCATTCCTACACCTTTAAAAGTAGTTGCAAACAAGAGCCAAAGAGAAATGCTTTGTTTCTGCTTGGGTGGCATCAGCTTTACTTACAAGTTCCTGAGCAACGTAGGTTACATTTCTGTCAGGAAATACAGTTTAACTGTGCCTGTCTTTCAAACTTCTTGTCAGAAAAAAAAGCGCTCTGGTTGGAGATTGTATGACTTGCAGAAGATCCATTCCTATGTCGTCACATGCGTGTTCTGAAAGGGAAATTCCCTGGCCTGGCTTCATACTCAGGGAGAATGCGCATTCTGACTGCCAGTTCTTGTCCCGGCCGGGGAGTTTTTTGCTCCAGTTTTGGCACGGAAGAGCTGTTCAGGGAATATTTGCTGAGCAATGTGTTTTTTGAGCTTACAACCCCCACAGAGCAGAGTACATATAATTTGAGTGTTCAGAAAAAAATCATTATTTTTATGGAAAAAGAGAAAAGGAAAAGTGAATGAGAAATTCAACAGATCTCACATTGGAAGCTTTCTGAATGTTTTTAAAAAATTCATTTTCCTACCTTTCTACTTTTCACTCTAACAGCTCTCATTGACTCAATTATATCTTAGATTTCCCCTGTTTCCTTTCATTCTCTTTCTTAACCTCCTTTCCTCGCTCTCTTCTAACCTTCCTCCTCTCCCTGCTCCTTTCTAGAAGTGTTAGTTTTTCTAGAAGTGTCACAAAAATCATAAAAGTCAGTGATTGACAGTGTAATTACAGACAAGTAAGGCCTTGAGATACCATTTGGAAGTTGAAAAATAAGAAGTTATATGCAGAAATGCACCATCATCTAAAAAAAGTATCTATACCTGCTATTTTCTTCTTTTGATAGCCATTTGGTGACTTATATCTTCAAAAAGCATTAGGGTTATACTTACTCTACCAGCAACTTCATAAAGAGTTTTAGTGATGCAGTAGTTATTTAAGGGTAATTTCATCAGATTCTTCCATTCTGCAATTATCTTAAATCTACCCATCAATTAACATGTAGAGACACATGAATCTTTCTTGACAGACAGCATATTATGTAGGAGACAGGTTTTCTGGGGTCAAGACTGACTTTACTTGTAGGAGACATTGCCTTTGTGGAGGCTTTTGCTGAGGTCAGGGATAGGGGGCTTGTTACGGTTTAGATGAGGCAGGACCCTAAGACTCTCGCGTTCTCAGAGGTGTGGCTTTTGGAGGTACTTGAGTCATGGATGTGCTACAGGTGAAAGTGATGTTAGGAGACAGGGTCTGCTCAGAAGAGGCAGGCCACTGGGGGTGTGGCCTGGAAGGGTGCAGCTCTCTCCTTGGCTTCCACCTTGTCTCTCTGCTTCCTGACTGCTAAGATATAAGCTGCTTTCCTCTGCAGCAATGCTGTTTCTGTCTTGGAGCCTGCTGACGACTAACTATAATAACCATGAGCCAAAAGAAACCCTCTTTCCATTAAACTGTGATAAGCACATTATCCCAGCAACAAAAAAGCAACTAAGACAGGGCACCACTATTTACCTCATCCGTTGATTCTGCGGTCACCCTCCTCCCAACCATCCCCGATTTCCATAAGTGGATTATGAAAATATGTTTGCCTGATTTTTGTCCTAGCACATCATCTTTCTCTGCTCAGAATCCGTGCTTTTTTGCACTGGCTCACTTTGCTATCTCTGCAGTGCATCTGAAAGGTGTGGCAAAGGCTTTGGAGGAGCCGAGCTGCAGGATGCTAGGCTGCAGTGTTTGCCATCTCAGGAGGTCTGGCCTGTAGAGGAAAGTGGCTCTGAGGGCCAGGAATTTGTCCTGGAGGCCCAGAGGGATCAGAGTCTCTGCCTTCTTCTTTCCCTACAGAGTCCTCGCCTGGGCCTCCCTTCCTGCCATCTCCCTGCTAAAGACTTCAATCCGCCACAGTCCATGGGTTGGCAGAAGTGAAAAGGCTTTGCATACACTGTGATCTTGCAAGATTTATATTTCTTTATGATCATGTTTCTTTTGTTGCTGTGTTTTTCTATCCCAGTTTGTGTGAATGCTGTATCTACATCGGGGCTGTTGGAGTGTTTTCAGATTTTAACAAAATACAAACTGTGTAACAAGTGTAAGTCATCAAAGAAGAAAATGAATTAGTTCTTCCCAATTCCTCATTTATTATTCATCCAGCCAACAAATGATTTACTGAGCACCTATTTATATCCAATGTTGAAGGCCTGGGAATATAGGAGAACAAAAATAGATAAGTTTTCCTGCTGATATATATTACAAGGGAGAAGATAAATAAGAACATGGTATGTCATGTGGTGAGAAGTGCTATGTAGGCACAGGAGTCTGGGACTTTGAAAAAAAATGGTCAGAGAATACCTCTTTGGGAAGGTGATATTTAAGCTTGAATATGGAATAACTAACTGTATTTCCCATTTTTTCCTGGAAGACATTGCCTCTAATCTTGATGGTAATTCACAACCTATCTGCCCTACAAAATGAACCTTCATTGGCTGTCAGAACTAAAGCTTTTCTTCTTTTGGAGTAAGGGCTGTACTTGCAAGGTGCTTAGGCTGTTCTGGCTCAAAACATATGAGCACAGATGCTCACTGATTGATGTATACGTAACCATCTGCTGGATAGAACCAGATATTCTGGTGCTTTGCAATGAATCTAAGTCCCTAGGATAGGGCCTCTGAGGACCTCTGTCTGGATGGATTTCGATGCTTTCAAGGGTTTCTTAGCCCAAGTGTCACCAGATTTGCAGAGCCTTTCTTTCTGCTCTCTTCACCCAGTGATCTGTCAGCCAACCGGGACTGAGCATTTTTGATAATGTGAATAATTTACCTTTCCATCTACTCTTAGAATTTCTAGCTCTTTTCACTCAACGAACAGTTTTTCCAGAGTTCAGGAGCCTTTGAGGGACCCACTGGGAGGGCTGGGTCTGTTTTCCTCCAGGACAGTCTCCTCTGTAACTCTTCCTGGGGTAGTTTCCTCTGCTCTGTGCTATCCCTGTTCCATCTGCTCTCTGTAGCACAGGAATTTGTTAGAATCTATCACCCCCTGATGGCTTTCAGCCCTTCTTTCTTGCAGTAGTAGATTTATCGATTTTTAGGGTTTAGTGTTTTTTTAAAGAGGTTGCTCGGAGGGAGAGGAGTAAGCATGCAAGTTAATTTTATTGTCTTTCACAAGTCCTCAATGCAATCATGAGTATATTGGGAGACTCCTTTTGCTCTGTAATATGTCTTAAACCACTTGAATTTAGTCACCAAATTCACATTTCTTGGGGGTAATAAGACACTGCTGTGCATTGCATAGGATACAGGGCAAGTTGGAGCTCACCCACACCACTTTAGGACGGCGGATCATTTCCATCTCTTCCCAGCAGCCTGCACTGGTAGCTTGACATTGGCCACAGTGGAAATATTTGCACCATGGAAGCTGGCAAATATTTGACATCTTCTCCTCACCTCCAGGATAGCCAGCTTACTGGAAGACTTCTGAATATATTTTGTGTGAAGGGGGTTAATATTTTTCCAGCAACTTGGGCACTCATACCTCAGTAAAGTTCCTTTATCAGCCTAGCTGAGTATCCCTTTGAGATGCAGGGCATAGGCTCTCAGAGAATGCCGTACAATTCAAGACCTAGAGTTACCAGTTGCAGAAAATCAGGTCATAAAGGTCCAGAGTACAGGAAATTCCAAGGGTGCTGTCTGGGAAGAGCCGTCCTAAGGAGGTATTGCTAAAAGGGAGCAGGAGAAAGTGCCAAAGAAGACCTCAAAACTGGCTGAAGCTTTTAGAGGATGAGCACAGGTAGTGCTTCATGCAGGGACAGAAAGTTGGCTTTTTCTTTCTGGCAGGAGCCGACCTTGCTGAGGATGGGGAGAATCATTTATTTCACCCTCTTACTGCCCCCAGCAGGGACCTGACACATATGCTCAACTGCTAGGAACAGCAGCAAGTGCATACACCTGCTGGCCCTGCTAATTACCAAGTGCCCCCCAGGACGAGGGCATTGGCTGAACACCTGGGCAGAGGGAGCTGACTCTGTTAGAACTAGCGAACGTTGGCTTTGCAGTTATTGCAGATTCCGGGTCATTAATCAGAGAAACAGAGCTTTGTACTTGGGAAGCAGGGCCAGAGAGAATCTTTTTCTTTCGATTAGTGGGTGTTTGTTGCAAAAAGAGCTTAAACAGATATCCTTGGCTTTCCCGTAACAGAGAACATTGACACCCTAGAAGTGCCTGATGTGAGCTCATTTGTATTTAGGTAAAATTTGTGGCCTGAAACACTAACAAAAGGAGCACGCACCAGGTTGCCTCTTCTGTAAATGACTCCTACTTCCGTACGATCAGATTGTATAGCCATTTATTTTAAATGCAGTCACTTTGCTAATGTGAGCAATGTTGAACCGTTAAAAGACTTCTGGAGAACACTATTTAACAATTCCCTTTCCTTTTTACTATGCCCCGAAGCCTTCTCAGCTTTCCTGACTCATTTACTGTTGGAGGAGTAATAGTGGCAACACTTCTGGAGTATTTTCCACATGCCACTGTATAAGAACCCCATAAAATAATCTTACTTAGTTCTTTTTATTTTTTTTTTTTTCTGTATGGTACTTGGGATCAAAGCCAGGGCTTTGTACAAGCTAGGTATGCATTCTACCCCTGAATTACTTCAGCCCTATTTAATGGTAATTCTTATAACAACTTGATTGGTAAACAAGTGTCTCTCAAATTTCCTTCCCCAACTCCAATCTAAGGATGAGGAAACTGATGCCTAGAAGAGCTGAGTGTTTGATTAAAGTCTTGCTTTTGGCCTGCCTGCTCATTTTGAAACTGCTAAGGGGGCTGACAGGAGGGTGTTGGTGTTATCTCTTGGTGCTTATCTCAGAATGGGATATTTTGACATTCTTCCAGTTGTGAGTCACTAACACACCTTGGGTTCTTTTATCACTCAGTTGATCTGTGATAGCCATCTCCTCTGTTTTTCTGGGGCTGTGGCCTTACACTCTTCAAGAGAACTGGTCATCTAGCCTGGTGCAAACGTTGCTGCTCTGTAGGGACACGGCAAGATCAGATTCAGACTTCAAGGTGAAACTGAGTCATTATTTTTCTGGTTTCACGGGTATATTTTTAAAATCTATATTACCATATGCTGCATTGCAAATGCTAGTAATTTACTATTCACCTGCATTACAGATGTTTAAGGATATTTGTAGCTATTTTAGGGTAAAGAAAATGGGAAAGTGTGTATCTTTCACTCACGAACCTGAATATAATTTCTAGTTTTAAGATACTGTAAAAGAGAATATATTTCACCTAGGCACCATGGCTGGAAAACAGAGAGAAATAATCGCTGCCCTCTTAAAACAATTCATCTTTCTCAGAGTGGTATATCGGGTGCAGACATAACTCTACAGGGTCCTTGGCTGTTTATCTGCTGCCATTTGAGGAGATAATGAGGAGCAAGCGCTAATCAGACAGCTTTTATCCAAACCTTTACACATCAACACAAAACCATCATTTTAGGAAACATTTGGGACTTATTTAAACCTCTTTATAGTTACTGGGGTTGGAAGGACTGGAAATCAAAGCAAGACAAGTTGTACTGAGTAGTGCTTCCCGGAACCTAGGCTGAGACCAGCGGTGCTGGAGTTCCATGGACTGCCCATCAGCGACATAGGTGGCGAGTCCCCGCCAGGCCTATTGAATGAGCAACTTTTTTGGGGGGGTTCCACATCAGATTTTTAAAAAGTTTTTCCAACTGATACTCCCTATTTCCACTAATATGTGAGAGCTAATGGAATTGTGGAAAAGGCCTGAGTTTTATGGTCTGACAGATTTGAATCTTAGCTCTGGTATTTCACAGGAGTATGACCTTGGGGAAAATGTTTAACTTCTTGGTGTTTCAGTTTCCTCATCTGTAAAATAAGAATAACACTATTTCCCTGGAAAGGGTGGGGGCTATGCACCAAATGCCAGGTACGGTAACTAAACACAACTGATACAACTATTACTATTATTTATGCATCACTAGGGTGAAATAGACTCTCCCTGCCAGCAGAACGAGAGGCTCATAAAAAATCACTTTACACTTTGCATCAATTAACTTTTCAAAGGGTTACTTGAAATAGAAAGAGGAAACTGATGGAATGGGAGAATGAATCATTTGGGAGGCCTGCGGCTCACCTGTGGCCTTTCTTCCAGAGCAGCGCTTTCCTAAACCTCAGACACCACTGGAAACCCCTGGGGGGCTTATTATAGGGTCGGATTCTGAGACTCCACACCAGGCTTGCTAAATCAGACCTTCAGGGCAGAGAGCCCAATCTTTAGATAACACCCTTCTAAATTGATTCTTAGCATAGTTTGGGGGAAGCACAGTCGGAGAACACAAGTGTTTTATCCCGATGATGTTGTATCACCCTTCTCATCCTTCCAATCAAAGCTCCAAATGCAGGAAATATAATTTTCATGGCAATCATAGCACTAATAATTAATAATAATAGTACTAATATTTATTGAGCCTCACCCATGAACAAGGCATTGTTGTAAACATCAGATACACTAATTCTTTAATCTTTACAGCGATAGTCAAGAATATATGTTATAATTATCTACATTTTACAGAGAAGAAAGAGACAATACTGCTGAGTACCGAGGAGGATGGGAAGCTTGTGCCTCTAACCATGTGGCTACACTGTTTCTCCCTTACTCAGGCAAAGAGCAGAGAAATTCAGGAAGGGCTAATTTGCAAGAAGCCCCTTTGCTCTGCGTTTCTGAAGTAAGAAGCTGTTAGTTCTTTGGTTCACACCAGCCCCAAGTTTTACTAGTTAAGAACAGGGAGGAGGGTCTGGAGCCAGGCCAGCCCTCTGGGAAGTTGATACGGGAAAGGGGAAATCTGGGCAGATAATCACATGCCTTACATTCTGGGTCTTGTAGCAGGATTTTAGTTCCACAGAGGCGTTGGCCCAGGCTTCTCCCCGCCCCACACTGACACACGGAGGGATCACAGCAAGGGCCTGTGCTGCTTTTGTTTCTACACATGACCCGGCAGCACAACCATCCTGGGTAATGCAAGGGTTTTTGGTTTGAAGTTTCCTAGGCCTCATTTGCCCTATTTTGAAGCCTATTTCTTTTTTTGCTCTGGGCCAGTTTTTACTTTTTTTTTCTTTTTTAGATAAGAATGCCATTTCTAAAAGTAGTGGAGATTTCTTTGACCCTGACTATGATGATGATAGTAATCACAAGACTGATCATGACATTACTGAATGAAGGTCAATCTTAAGGTCTTAAACTTAGCTAGCGTCTAACCTTCAAGGGGTTGTCGCCCACTACTGGTCATTTCCAAAAGGACCTCTCTGTCAGAATGCACAGGCCAGTGTCTTCGTGAAGACTGCAGGGCTTTGATCTTACTGTTTTCTGTAAATTTCTGGAATACTTATTTAGAAGGACTATATTTCTCTTTCAAATCCTGATAACTTCTGATTCGAAGACTAATATCTCGAAGTGTTTTTCCAGTCATGCAGTCTTACTTCCAGGCACTCTAATACAGCTAATTGGAACCCCTAGGACTTATTTTTGTTTTTCTCTATGGAAGTATTTGTATTACAATTCTAAAACCTACCTGTGAGAAGCAGATGTCAAAAGAGGAATGCAGTCAAAAGAGAAGAAATGACTATAGCTAAGAATAATTATTTTCACATGTTAAAAACATTTATGGTAGAGCTTCCTATCATAACTTATCAATGAATGCAAAATCAGATAATAAATGCATCTGTTGTTTGTGTACAAAAATGTTTTTACTAACCCATCTGCAGGAGTGCCAGTGTTTTAAATGTTTTTCCATGAGTGCTGATGTATTTGGGCAGAGTCAGCTGTAGGCTTTAGCCTGACCATATTGGTAATCAGTAGTGGGTATTTGCAAAGGAGAAAGCCAAGATTGTCTGGCCTTTTCTGTGGCCAAGGAAAAGGGCCAGATTTCTATTCCTAAAGAGGAAGCCTATTTTCTTAACCTCACTAGTTTTGGGCTTTTGATATTATGTAGCATGTACAGTGACACTCGATGGCCACAGAAGGGGATAGAAGAATTTTGGAGGATTTAATAAAGTAAAAGTTGAAAGGTTTCATACTTTTTTTTTTAAACCATGAAAGCCCATCTACTCTATTCCTGCTATACACTCTATATACTAACCAAAGACCAAATATAGCAGCAGGAAAAAGCAGTAGCTAATGAGTTCTTTATTTACATTCCAAACCAGTAAGCTAATTTTTTTGTTTGTTTGTTAGGCTTAACAGATTGTGCTTTGT
Organism: Dolichotis patagonum; assembly: GCA_004027295.1. Lineage (NCBI taxonomy): Eukaryota > Metazoa > Chordata > Mammalia > Rodentia > Caviidae > Dolichotis > Dolichotis patagonum. The sequence continues at coordinate 18,663 of PVJX010021256.1, forward strand.
TTACAAGTCATTAACAGTCATTAATAAATGAGGCAGTTTGGATAAATAGTTTTGAGTATCACACAACTCATTTAACATTTTAATATAAAGAGAGAAATGATATCTGATGTAGGGGAAACACTATTTAACTGAGACTCTGTTACCCGTGGACAGCTTGGCTCCTCCAGTTACTGGCGTGTGATCCTGGCCAAGTTTTCTAAATTGTCTGTATCTCAGTGTCCCAGTGTTTTGTCAAATGGATGCAATCATGTTACTGTCTTCATAAGAATGTTTCCAGCATTAAATGAGAAGATGCATATATGCTTAGCATATGTGCTTAGCCTAATGAGGACTCTGTATGTATGAACTAATTGTAGAATAAAAGCAAACACATTTGCATCCTGTCTTTGGCTATACCTTGATGAGTCTCTTGTTTTATTTTGTAGCTACTGCATGAAGCATAAACTGTATTGACAACTTAATGAAATGTAACTAATGAATATTTGAATTTTGAAATAAAACCCTTTTATACATTGAATAGAAATTTGCAGGCTACCAAGTAAATATATTAGGGGCATATTTAATAAAACCACAAAATTCTTTATATTTTAAACCATTATTCTAGAGTAAACATCTATCTAACATCATGTAAAGACAGTACTAAATAAATGTAGATTCCTTTAGCTTCATTAAATACACTTGCTTCTAATCTTTTCTTTTTATATTTATTAATAATAGGCTTTAGTTCCTTTACAAATTTACACAATCACTCTTCCATAGTTAGCCAGTATTTCAACCTATTTCCCTTGGTAAGTCACAATTTTTTCTTTTCTTTTTTGTTTTTCTTTTGAAAAGAATAAAACCAAATGAGACAAAACAGAATAGAGTCAATCAAAACAAAAGGATGAACATGGTACATGACTTAAAAACAAAATGCAAGGAGATCAATAATGGCTACCATAATACCTCTTGTTATGCTCAGAAGAGTTGCTCATATCATCAGGCCTAATAAAATCTAATGAAACAGTACAGAACAAAACCAATAAAAACAAAACATTGGAGACATTATACAACTTCAAAAGTAGATAATAGTAAAACCACAATGGGTATCGTAATGCATCTTATTGTCTTCAAAGTAGTTGCCTATACTATCACACATGATGCTATCAAACAAAAAAAAGAGAATAAAATCAATCAAAACAAAACAAAACAAAACAATGAAAGCAATACAGGGCTTCAAATCAAGCTAATAGGAAATCAGAAATGGTTACTATAATATATCCTGCTATCTTTAGAATAGCTGTCCATGCCATCAGATCTAATATGATTAGACAAACTAAAATAGAATAAAACCAAATTAAACAGAACAATGAAACAATATAGGTTTCAAATTATGATAACAGATTAACGATGGCCACTGCCTTCCCTTTTTAGACAATTCCTCCCCTTTCACTTTCACAGTATGTATTGTACATTTTGGATCCCACTAACTCCTTTAGTTTTTATACTAGGGAGGCAAGCTGCTATTCACCTAAGTGACTCTGAACTTTTTACCCCTGAGCATGATCTCAAATTGTATTCCATTTACCTACGAGAGCCTCAAGGTTATCTTTCTTTATAGCTGAGTAGTTTTCCATTGTATAATAGTATCATGGCTTTCTAACCAATCTGCAGCTGATGCGCAAGCCACCCTCACTTTTTTTCTGGTTCCCCATCACATAGAGCATTGTTTTCTCATCTTTGACTTTCAGTCTATAAACCCTCTTTCAGGTTAAATATATTTCTTGTAAAAGCATATTGATGGACCCTGTCTCCTGGTTTCATTTTATTGGTGAATTGAGGCCATTATATTAGTGATTATGGCCAACATTCTCTGCCTCATCTCTGCCATACTATTTTTCTGCCATGGGTTGACTACTTTTCCCCTTCATTCCACTATCTGCCCCACTCAGTGAGCCCCCTCTGTCACTGTTCCTGAAACCTTGGTCTTTTTTTCTCTCTCTCTAGCATATCCCTCAGTATTTTTTGTAGGGTTGGTTTAGTGGTCATGAATTCCTTCAGTTGTTCTTTGTCATGGAAGTATCTTGTTTCTCCATTAATTTTAAAGATAGTTTTGCAGGGTACATCAATCTGGGTTAGAAGTTGTTTTCTTCCAGAACTTAGAATACTTCACTCCAAGCTCTTCTTGATTTGATGGTTTATGTTGAGAAGTCTGTCATGATTCTGATGGGTTTTACTTTATAGGTGATCTGTTTCTTTTTATTTTTAATTTTTTTTATTTTAAAGAGACTAAAACAAAAGAGGGTAGAACAAAGCGTATCCGAACAGAACAACATAAGCAACACAGCACTTTACAATAAGACAACCGGACATTAACAGTAGCTATCAAAATATCTCTTTCTCTGCTATAGGTGAGTATAGTTTCAAATACAATAATATCAAACATACCAAAACAGTATAAAACCATTCAAAAGAATGAAAGAATTACAGGACATTCTGAACTGAATAACAGAGAATGATCAATGGCTACTATAATATCTAATTTTCAATAAAAATATTTGTTTATACTATCAAGTATATTAAAATCCCAGTACCACACAACATTATAGAACCGATGGTAATAGCAGAGTAGAAGCATGGTAGGACTTCTAAGCAAGATGATATTAAATCAGCAATGGCTGTCATAATGTTTTGTTTTCTACAAAACAGCTGTTCATACCAGGTGATCTGTTTCTTTTCTCTGACAGCTTTTAATATTCTGTTCTTGTGTGGAATTTCTGGGATCTTGGTTATTGTATGTCTGGATGTAGATTTATTTTGGTTATAGCTGGCTGGAATTCTGTATGTCTCACTTATCTGACTATCATTTCCTTTCCTTGGGAAGTATCCTTTAATTATTTCTGCAAATAGCCTTTGTATTTCATTTGTGTTTATCCCTGATTTTTCACTCACATTTATTATTCTTAAATTATACTTCTTTGTGTCATCTTATAGTCTTTGAATTGTTACTTCCTGGTGCCTTGTTATTTTTAAGAGATCTTTCCTTTCATGATCGCAAACTGCAAACCTGTCTTCAAGGTTTGAGAGTCTATCTTTAGTTTCTTTCAAGCAGTTTTGCCAGCTTTCAATAGAGTTTTTAATTTCTTGGTAGTCTCTTTGAATCCATTTCATATATTCCAAGTCATTTTATATTCTTCATTGAAGGTTTCCCTCATTTTCCTATGCTCCTCTATTCTTCCATCTGTGTCTTCTTTAGAGGTGCTTAGCAAGTCTTTTGTTATGTTTTTCATTTCTTCTTTTACCTGAGATAGTATTTCTGTTCTAAGTTCTTTTATAGCCTCATGAAGTTCTTTTTTTGCTTCAGTTGCTGTTGCTTCAGAAACTTCAGGTATGTGACTCCAATCTCTTCCATATTTACATCTCCTGGACCAGAACTGTTTGGGTTGGAGAGACTGCCTTTTGCTTCTTCCTCTTGTCATGTTCCTGGTTTCTTCCAGACAAATGGGTAGTAGGGTCCCCAGCCCTTCCTGTGTTGACTACAATTTCTCTGAAGTGTGCTGGCTAGGGATATCTGATGGTGACCATTGGGTGTACTGATATAGGGTTGTTTGCTGCTTTTTCCAACCTGCTTTGGCTCACTGTTGGCTGGTGGAGTACAAGCAGGGGTGGGGCAGGTTGCCACCTCCCTCCTGAGCTGGTTAACAGCAGGGAGTCCCCACCACATAGAGTATGTGCAGGAGGCAGAGCTGGTTGGGAATATCTTTAGGGAAACCTCAGCTATGGTTGTTGGAATGAGCACAGGGGTGGGACTCAGTCCAAGGGATTTCCACCAGTCTGCTCTGAGCTAGGAGTGGCTGAAGGAAGCTGGTTGCAGTTCTGGTTCTAGGCTTATCCTGCCTGACTCCAAAATGGCTTCCAGCCAATCACCCACCCCCACAGGAAGACTGACTGAGTCCTCTACACTCACCACCAGCTAGTGCAGTTCTCCAGTCTGCTGCTCCCCTCTGCCACTGCATCTCTTTCCAGAGGCTTTTGGGCTTGCCAGCCACCACTTTCATCATGACTGTGCATCCCAGGTTTCAACAGCTCTTTTCATACGGTGTGTCTGGCTCCAGGTGAAAGTGCCGCCAGCTACTGTCTTTGGTAAGTTTTTCTTTTTTATTCTCTCTGTGGACTTCAATTCTCACTCTAGGTTCTTCCTGGGTCAAGGGGACCCACTTCATTCCTTCTTGTCTTCCCCATGATGCTATTTTCTAGCAGCTGGACTGTTTCTCTCAGAGATGCTGTTTACTCTGCTGCTTACTGTTCTGCCATCTTCTCAGAACCAGTAAATCACAAATTAATTAATTGAACATTTTAAATATGATTTCTATCAACTTCTACTATATGGAAATTCCTTTTTTAGATAACATGCTCTTAAGAAGAAGATTTTTCTTCCCACAAATGCTAAGTAAGCATTAAAGTCTTTCTAACATACTATAATCCAGTGATAGCAATGGCATTTGACATAATAAATATACATACAATAATACAATGAAGTATTTATGATTTGTTTTGATGGATTAAACTGCATCTGTTGTAGCTGTTTTGGTCTTGGCCTTGGGGTTAAATAGCACTTACATCTGTAGCTGGGTACCTTCTCCGTGAGTGGGAATAAAGAGGGAAAATGAATGTGTCATTGTTGCCAAGAAAGAATGGTGGCCAGGCCAGTGAAATACTGGATCCATAAATCTTAGGACCAGCTGATTATTGCAAGGACCTAATTTTTGTAAGCCCTCCATTCGTCAGCTTGAGTAATTGCTAAAATGAGATCAAAAGCTGTGGTAGGGAAAGGCCTGAGACAAGAAAAGTTGAAATGGAGGGGACATCAGACATGTGTCTTATGACTGTGAGAGGAGTATAGTTAATGCATGTGCAGAGAAATGTGCCCAACTCATTAGGCTTCAAAGTTATACTTTCACAAACACAACATGATTCTCCCTACCATAATTCATGGCCTGCTTAATCACTTCTGATTACAAAATCTGGTTTTCCTTATTGTTTTAAACTTATTTGCGGCATATATTTCTTCACATCATTGTTTTGTCTAGTGTTCCTCTAAATCTTTGTTGAAATCTTCTAGGAAATAATCTTTCCCCTTGTAAAAGCTCCTGCAAGTGCAACTTTCTTTGGTCAGTGGATGGGCTATGACATCCCATTGACTGTAGCAGCAGGGATTTCACAGTGCCTGCTGGAGCCATCATGGCTTGGTGGGGAAGGAGGGTGGAAATGGTGGAGACTCTATCAGTATATGAGGTGGTGTCATTGGTTAAATGGGTGTGAGACCCCTGTGATTTCCTGGCTGAATTATTCTTCTTTGGTGTGATCTCCAGTTTCTATGGCCAGAGAAGTCCAAGAATGAATGAGGAGTAGGGATTGATGGAATAAAGGAGAGGAGCTCAAGGAACTTGAGGACACTTTTTGGGATATGTTTTTTAACTGCTTTAACTGGAAAGGTCATCCCACCCCCAGCCCCCAGTCCATTTCTCTCTGGCCATAGATCAGCACTTCACTTTGGCAGCTTTTGCTTCATGGATGATCTTATGAAAAACCTTTGCAAAAGTGAAATACACATGTGTTGGCTCTATTACCCTGTAAATTGTTTTGCTAAAATTGATTCCTATTTTATATCTCCAATGTGTTTTCATAAGTTAGAAGAAGACTGAAAGACTGTATTGTATTCGATAAACAATTCTAAGCTTTTCTCACATTCACAAAGGCATATTCTTATTGTGTCTTGTGCTAATGAATCTTGTCTCCTTCTGTTCTATTGATTGCTGATGTTATCTCTTTTGGCTATTTGTGAAAGGGAGAGTGAGTTGCTTTGTTTACTTTGTGTGTAGTAGAATATATCAAGTTATATAGGCCTACGATCATCAAACATGGACTATGTGGGCTCCAATCTTGAGGCTGCTGGATCGATGTTCCTTTTACTCACAAGGAGACATTCTGAAACACAACTTAAATAATATGTTCAAATTAAACATCTAGGAAATGGTAGATGAAAACTTGAAACTAATTCAGTTCAACTTCTTTACTAGGCCATGGTACCTAAGCTTTACCTTTGGAGTTCTGGAGTATTCCATAGCCCAGCACTGGTTTTATATTTGGCTCCCTTACTTTGCAATGTTGTATGTCCTACACTCTTACTCAGTTTCAACATTGTTGAGTCTCAGTTGAAATCAAGATTCTTTTTCCTGTGTTTCAAATATATATCATCAATTCAGTATTTTCAGCACAGTGCAGGGCACTAGAGGGGATACAAAAATACATGAGTGACTGCTGATAACCTGGGGAGTTTCAGTTAAATGGCAAATGAGTGAACAGCTGCTCATGAATGTGTGCAACATGAGACAGAATAAGAATGGTCTGATTGAGTTGCAGCCCATGAAGGGAACTTGCAGGAGAAGACAACCCCAGGAGCCTCTTCTCTGTGGACCTTGGTTGAGACTTGGCTTGTTTTCTGTTGTGTTGAGCAGAGATTGATGATTACACTTGATGGTTCACTGTCACTATTTTTTCATGAAAACTGTTTATTTTGGGAGGAGAAACATAATCAGTGCAAAAGAGAATCTAAATGGGGATGGGGGCATGCAGATACACTTTTACTGTGCTAATATTTTCCCTAGGCCTGACAATGAAGATAACTTATAACTGAGGGGAAAAAACTGGAGAAAGAGCCTACATTTCTTCAGTTGAATATAATCTGACAATCAATGTTTCATTCATGCAAAATAATGCTAACTGTGACATTTGTGGAGGTGGGACATACAATGAGGAACTGAAGCTTATATTCTATAGGAGAAATAGACTGTCTATGAAAATAAATATCCTGTTTTAGGAAGAAATGATGAACATTAGAAAGATCATATTATATGAGAGGTAATTTCCCCTAGAGAGATTAGGGGGAGATGTTAATATGAATATCCCACCTCTATTTATTGTCTAGCAGTTTCCAGGTTTGCACTGTCCTAAGCAAGAACTCTGGGAGGTGGATGCTATTTTTCATCACCCCTGTACTCCTTCTGTTTCTCCATGGAGGAAAACGCTGGAATAGAGAGGTCAAATAACTTGCCAGCAGATAGTTTATAGTTTGCCTCTAGAGTCTTGTCATTTAAACCAAGCAGTTTCATTCTTCACCAGACCAAGTCTTGGAGGGTAGAGGAGAGTGAGTTTCTCATACACAGCTAGCAGAGGAAGTAGAGAAACAGTAGCAGGAGAGGACTAGGGGAGCATAGGAAGACAGATCACACAATCCAGAAAGAGTGATGTGAGGCACAAAAAAGAAGGAATTGTAAATATCAAAAGGTAGGTTATGTAATGCTAGCCTACCCCTGGGCTATGGAAAACATTGTGTTGTTCTCTAAAGCAACATACTTGATGTTTTACCCTTGATATGTTTTTGAAAAGCCTCTTCCTATGACACAAGTAGATGGCAAAATGGCTAATCTAACAGTCAGGTAGAAAATGGATATGAAGGTTTAGTAGAGGCAGTAAGGTAAAGGTTACAATCAATAATAGGGAATATACTTAGGGATGGAAGTGATAATGACCATGCAAAATTGCAAAGTCAGAAGTGAGAAATTACTGACAGAACTCAAAAGGAACAAAATTGGGGTATAAAATTTACTGATTGTTAAAGGAATAATTAAAAATATTTGGATTTTTAGCTTGCAAGGGTATGGATGTTATCAGCAGAAGCAACAAATGATGAGGTTAATTTTATACATAGACTCATGAAGATAGACTATTAGCTGGCTAGTCCACTGACAATGTGTATGATAATTACTCTGGTGATGTCCGAGTGCATTCTACCAGACTTAACACTTTTTACAATAAATCAAAGTCGAGGCCTGATAGAATAAGAGTGAACCTCAGGATTTAGCGTATGTATCTATGTAGAAGCACAAGAGCACCTAGACTGACAGATTTTATAGAACTTTCTGGGTCTTCCCTTTGGTAGGCAAATAAAATGCCCCATTTCTTTTACTTGAGGACAGTCCAGAAGCATCAAATAAAGTAAATGCTTTAGGAGACAATGGTGGGTTTGTTAGGCTTACTTTCTTTCTGGTCACTGGGCCAATCAGCAGGGCTATATCTCAGCAAGATCCATCTGGGAAATTATTGGAACTACCAAAGTTGTATCAGGAGTTGGTTCATACATATCAGTGGGAATATGGCTGAGAGAGGTTCTTTTTTTAAAATTTTATTTAAAAAGAAAAGAAAAAACAAACAAAATAGGAAAAAGGGTAGCAACAATACAAAATTCCAAGGAAAAAAAAAGAACAAAAAATACTAAGAAATCATTACTTGATAACTTACATACTGTCATCTTGGAAATTGTTGTTCAAGTTACAAAGTTAAAACATACAAAGTACACATTCAAGCAATGAGACTGTCAACAGTTCTGCTCCATGATATAACAAAAACAGTAATATGGTCGTTCATCTTACACACTTACACCTACATGCAATTATATCCTTTAGAGCACCCTCTTTTCCTCTCTTTTTTACAGTAGCAATTACACATTTTGGGTTTTATTACTCCTATAGTTCTTATTACTTTTTACACTAGAGACACAATGCGATATTTATAAATATGATTCTTATTTATTTCACTAATGAGGATATTTTCAAGTTGTGACACAGGTTCTTGAGAGAGCTGGGTCACAGTGGGGTTGGGGGTGGGGAGAAAATGAAGTTGGATGAAGAGGAATCATTAGTATAGGACATTCTCTCATAGTATAGCATATATTTCCCTGGAAAAGAACCCAGGATATGATTTTGAATGCATTGGTGGGGTAGATCTCTAGAATCGTGAGAAAAGTGATGGTTGACATGAAACGAAGTGGAGATGCCAGGATAGTGAGGACTGACCACAAAGAAAAGGACCAGTGGGTACAGAGAAATGGACATGCTGAGATCCTTCTAATATGGAAGCAAAGAAGACTCACTGTATGCCTTGGGAGGCCCAGGGAACACTTGAGATGATGAGGGATGTGCTGTCGAGAGGGCATCAGCAACCGAACAGCTCATTTTCAGCTGCTTTCTCAGGCTAAACTGATGGTAAAAGAAACTGCTATGCAACTGAGTACCCTCGCAGAAGGGTTGGTGCAAATAAAAATGTGGAATCCTTGCATACAAAATGGGAAAACCTTTTTTGTTTTGCTCATTACTTGCATTTTTTTGCTATTTCAAGTGTGTTTCCTGGAGCACAAGGTACTTTATGGATGAGAAGAGATTCTTGTATTAATGAGGATTCTCCACAGAAACAGAATTGATTGATGATTGATTGATTGGAATTGGCTTAGGTTATTGTGGTGACTGAGAAAACCCACAACCTGCCACAAACTGGAAACCCAGGAAAGCCAGCCTGAGTGTAAGTCTAAAGGCAGAAAGAGACCAGTGTTTTAGCTTAAAGAAAGACAGAGAGTGAATCCTCCCTTACTCAGCCTCTCTGTTATATTCACCCCTTCAGTGAACTGAAAGAGTCTCACTCGCTTTGAGTAGAGTCATCAGCTGATTCTGTTTACTGATTTAAAAGTTAATTTCACCAAGAAACACCCGCACCGACATACCTAGGAGAATTTTTAACAAAATAGTTGGTTAAATATCTGCACCATGAGAGGAAATACAAGTAGCAAACACTCCGGGCGCTTTCATAGGATACCTGTGCTGTAGAGAGTGGAAGATATATACAATGCATTTGGGGACCAGCATGAGGGCTAGGAAAGTAGCATCGAAGTTGGTAGCTTCCTTATGTTTTGGAGGCAGCATATTCTGCATTTGTAGGATCATATACCAGGTGGTGTGAAAAATGGCTAAGTTTGTGTAGGCCCAGAGTAAGAAAGTGTCCTGCAGCATATCCAGATTGTGGTACAGCAGTCCTGTTATTTCAACCGAGTGACTGGACAAACTTCATAGTGCTGTGTTAGACATATCTGATGAGAGGAGGAATCTTGCGTGAGGCCTGCTAAGGCCCCAGACTGATGAGTTTTAGAGTACAGATCTTGTCCTGCCGAAACGCCAGCAGAGGACATTAAGTAAAGGTCAGAACTGCCTAGCCTAGGCTGAGTACTGTCAGACCCACCAAGTTGGATTTCTCAATAGTTGTGACATGGACCTAGTACATCTGGTATTAACCTTGAACATGTATGGAGAAGGCCGGTAAGTTTCATAAGCACAAGCCCAGATTCTCATGTCATCCATCACAATTGTGCTGACGTCCATCCCTGGTTCACACCTAAGTCTCATGAGTGGTTCTTTACAACCAACTGACAGTGGAGGGAAAAACTCAGGCTTGCTTCCTGGATGGGTTCACTGGGCAGGTAAACATTGCCTGCTGCAGCTCTATTGCCCCATTTCAGGGTCATCTTTAAAGAAACATGCAGACGGAGAATTCTCCTGGTGGACAGGCTGTGGCGTTGTACTTGGAAGTCCATTTTATGTGGAGAGCAAAGCCACCAAAATTGTGACTTTATCAAATTATGTCAGCCATGGACACATTTTGAGGTAAGAGCCAAAAGAATATCCTGATGAATTGGATATGGAATCTCACGGAAAGATCATGTTAAGGATGACGCCAAGGTGTTGGCCAGATCAATTGGAAAAATGAGGTGGAGCATATTTTTTGCATAAATTTCAAGACTTTGGTTTGGAACATGTTGGTTTGAGTTACCCATTAGACATACAAATAGTGATGCTATGTGGCCATTTGATATATGATTCTGGAGCTAAGGGGAAAAGAATTCAATCTAGGTTGGAAGAGTTATAACATGTTAGAAAAAAACCATGGAAGTGACCAAAGAATCTTGCCAGGTGACTTGTAGGACAGAGAACAAAGGCTTTCCCCTTACTTAAATGGCTCATGTGTATCATAAAGGGATGGGAGTGTGAGAATGACAAAGTTTTGGATCTTTTTCTAAACATTACAATTCAGATTTTGGGTAAATTTTGCAGGGTAGAAAAAGTTGAGAGCCACAGCATTGTTCATTTAGGACTAGTTATCTAGATGCTTGTAACTCTTACCCATTTCTGAAGCTCCTGTCTTTCTAGGCATACGAGAAAATAAAACTTCCTTTGCAGAAAGTTCTGGCCTTTGGGTGAAAGGAGACTATTATCTCTGCGCTCAAGTGTTTCACCTGTGTTGCAGGATCCCCTTGTGTCCCCTTCCCCTGCTGTAGTTAGCACAGAAATGTGTCGAGAAGGAGATGCCACGAGGTAGGAGAAGGCAGAACACCAGTGCATCGCTGGAGACTCACAACCCTGGATTTTGCTCTGATATTCTATGTGTGTAACACATCTAAGATTTTTGTGTAGTTATTGCAACAAAACATAGTCCATCCTAGTAAACATAGTCTGTTGGTTATAGACTGTTAGGGGAGTGTGTAGAAATAAGGACCAAGTCCTTGGAGGAAGGATGTGATAAGAATAAGAGTTCAAGAAATCCAAACTTGAGTCATGTCTCAAACTTCTTCATTTTCACAATTTGCACTTTGTAAAGAATAAAATACCATTCTCCCAAATAAGGAATTCTTTTCAGCTTTAAGTCTGTTTTTGGGCAGTTTTAGATTCACATCAAAATTGAGAAGATTGTGCTGTGCAGAGATTTCCCATATACAAATCCATATGCAACTTCCTCTCACAAATGCATCGCCTCCTCTTGTTATCAACATCCATCTCAGTACATTCGTCACAGTCCATGAGCCTATATTGACCCATTGTTATCATTTAGACTCTATGGTTTACATTAACATTCATTCTTGGGTTTTAACATTCTATGGGTTTGACAAATGTATAATGGAATGTATGCATCATTTTGATATTATGGACATACTTTTCAAGCTTTGAAAGTCCTCTGTGCTTTGCCTATGCAACCCTTTCTACCCTCAAACCCTGAGCATCACTGATCTTGCCACTATTTTCATAGTTTTTCCTGTTTTCAGAATGCCATCCTTGATAGTTGGAATCATACGATATGTAGATTTTCCAGATGTCTTCTTTCACTTAGGAATATGCATTTAAAGTTCCTCTATGTTTTTTCATGGCTTTATAGCTCATTTCTTTTTAGTGCTGATTCATACTCCATTTTCTAGGAATACCACTTTATTTATTTACCTTCTGATGGAGATTTTGACTGCTCCCAAGTTTGGTGGCTTTGAAGTATGTGTAAATATACTATAAGCATTTGTGAGCAGGTTTTTGTATGGACAAATGTCTTCAGGCTACTTTGGATGCATGAAACAGATACAATTGCTGAATCACATAGTAAGAATATGTTTAGTTTTGGAAAAACCATCAAACTATTTCTAAAGAAGCTGTACCATCTTATATTCCCAGCAGCAATACCTGAGAATTTCTGTGGCTCTGTATCTTCAGCATGAGTTTAGATTATGTCATTCTTACAGATGGTAGTGGTAGTATCTAACTGTTAACTTAATTTGCATCTTCTTGATGACATGCTTTAGAGAACTTTCCATCTACTTATTTTCCATCAGTGTGTCTCTTCTGGTGAGTTGTATGTTTGCATCTCTTGCATCCCATTTTTAATTGGGTTGTTTTGTTATTGTTGAGTGTTAAGAGCACTTTATATATTTTGAATCATAATCTTTATTAGTTATGCATTTTTGCACTTCTTTTCTCCCAGTCTGTGTTTTATCTTCTCCTTCTCTTGACAATGTCTTTTGTAGAATAGAAGTTTCTAATGTTAATGAGGTTGGCTTATCAATCATTTCTTTTATAGACTGTGACTTTGATGTGTATCTAGAGAGTCACCAGTGTGCCTAATTTTGTCTAGATTTTTGCCTATATTATAATCTGGGACTTTTATAGTTTTGTGTTTTGCATTTAGGTTTATGTGATAGATTTTGAATTAATATTTTATAAAATGTATATTCTTCTAAGTTTTTATTTTTGTGTGTACATTTCTGTCTTTTGTACTGTGACAGAGAATCATGAGATTTATTCTGTTGACATTAATCTATACATATTTTCAACTAGCCTTCACCAGTGTTAATCAGGTGATTAAAAGAGAACCCTAAGTTGCTTCAGTATATCCCTCTCAGAGTGAAAGTTTGCTTACTGAACAATTAACAAACCAAAGATGGCTAATGGGGCTTCTGGTGTACCAAACATTTATTAATGGTAATAAGGAGTTTATGTTTTCAAAACTTGTCAGTTAGATTTATCCTATATACCACACATCTCTGTCTCAGTCCTTTTACCCTTCATAGTTCAGGCCTGAGAATAAACATTTGTGCTTATTTGGTGGAAGAAATAATTTTTTGATGCATAGTTTCTTTTTTTTTATAATTTTATTTAAAGAGGAAAAAACAAAACAAAATAAAACAGAATAAAGGGTAGCAACCATACAGTATTCCAAGGAAAAAAGGAAAAGTACAACAACAATAAAACCTAAGAAATTATTACTTGACTAATTACATACTGACTTCTTGGAAATAGTTGTTCAAATTACAAAGTTAAAACATGTAAAG
>PVJX010021257.1:0-32171 GCA_004027295.1 Dolichotis patagonum
AGAGGACCAGAGAAAAATGAGGGTAGTTCGCCCATCAGCTGCAGATTGCTTGGAAAGACATAACACTTTTATACAATGGAAAACTACTCAGGTATAAGGAAGGAAAACCTTGAGGCTCTTGTAGGTAAATGGATACAATTTGAAAACAAGCTCAGGGGTAAAAAGGATCAGAACCACTTAGGTAAATAATAGGCTGCATCCCTAACCTAAATACTAAAGGAATTAGTGCGATAAAAAATGTACAATGCACCCTGGGAAAGTGAAAGGGGAGGAATTGTCTAAATACGGAAGGCAGAGGACATTGGTAATGTTGTACCATGATTTGAAACCCATATTGCTTTCATCACTCTGTTTAATTTGGTTGTAGTCTATTCCAATTTGTCTACTTGTACTAGATTTGAGGGCATAGACAGCTATTCCAAAGATAGCAGGATATACTACAGTAACCATTTTTAATTTCCTATTAACTTAATCTGAAACCCTGAATTGCTTTCACTGCCTTGTTTTGACTGATGTCATTTGAATCTGTCTTATTCAATCACAGTCTTCTCTTGACTGATTTTATTTGAATCTGTTATGTTTGGTAGTACCAAGTCTGAGAGTATAGGCAACTACTCTGAAGACAGTAAGATTCACTATGATACCCATTCTGGTTTGACTGTTACCCTCCTTTGAAGTCCTATAATGTTTCCAATGTTTTGTTTTTATTGATTTTTTTTTCCATACTGCTATGTTCAATTTTATTGTTCCTGATGATATGGGCAATTCTATAGAAGATAGCAAGAGACATCATGGTAACCATCGTAGATCACCTTGTATTGTGATTTTAAATTATGTACTATGTTCAACCTTTTGTTTTGAATGACCCCATTTTTTTCTCATTTGGTTTTATTCTTTTCAAAATAAAAAAATTAAATAATCTAGAAGTAAACAATTGCTTGATTTTTCTGAATCCAAAATCTTTGCAGTAAATGCCTGTGTGATTTAGCCCTCTCTACTTCCTTCTTTGTCCCTTTCCTACTTTTTATGTGTTCCAGTCACACCGGTCATTTTTTATGGTTCCTCCTGTGTCAGGTTTCTTTCCACTTTAAGACCTGGGTTGCTGTCCTTTTGATTCTTTGCTTGGTTAATTCTGTCTCATCTTTTAATCTGCCTGTTCAAGCCCCACTTACTGAGAGATGTATGGGGCTACCTGCCCTTCATAGTCACGGACATCTCACCTAATTATATTGGCTTCCTGGAACTTATGACTACATGAAGTTATGTTTTTCACATGTATTGCCTATCTTCTCCTAAAATGTAATTTGCTTGAGAAAAAAATGCCTTGTTGAGAAGACAGTGACAGCAGTTCCATATTGGATGTCAGTTATGGCATGCTGAATGGATAAATGGTCTTTTGTCACAATGACATTACAGGAGGAAAACCAGAGATTTTGACTTGTAATTCCAAATTAGGAATTTGTACATAATAATGAATATTAAAATATAATGATAATAATAGTGAATATAACAATTAGCAAAATTCCAGGTATATAGCTAATTAGATATTTCAACTGTTTTATATGATTTAATTCCTACAACTCTACAAAATAGGTATTATTATTACTCCCAATTTACAGATGCACAAATTGTAGTCCATACAGCTTAAAATGCACCAGCCTTCAAAGTAAGAGATTTAGAAGCAGGTAGTTGAGCCAGTGCTCTTTATTCCAAAATAGAAAGTATTTAATAAATATGGCTTTAGCTATGTGCTTAGCACTGAGCTGAATTGTTCCTATGCCTTATATCATTCCATCCTGTCTTCAATGCTATGAGGTAGGTACTGTTCTTATGCTTGTCTTCAAATGAGGAGGCCAAGACTTAGAAAGCTTCGCCAGCTTCCCTAAAGTCCCATAGCTGCTTAGTGATGGAAAAAGCATTTAAATGTAGACAAATGTGACTCTAAGATCCATAATGTTATATGTATATAGTAATATGTACCTATTATTATATGGTATTCCTCATTTGAAATACCATATAGTAATAAGTACATATAATAAAGACTGAAGCAAAGGATTAATAGAAGGAAATGGAGCTCTTTTGAAAATGGGAAGGAGTTCAGGAGAATGAGGGTAAGGGAGGGAACCAGGGGAAGGGGAAGTTAGCATTTACGATGCTACTTACATGTATGAGATACCCACAATGAAAGTAAACATTTTATGTCATAAACATGAACTAAAAATAATGAGAAAAAGAAGAATGAAAGTGGGGAAAGGGGATTTAGAAAAGAAAGGAGGGCGGATGGTAGGAAAGTAAAGGGGGTTAAAGCTTTGTTATGTGTATACACCTATTCCCTAAAATGAATGTAAAGTTCATTTATTGCAAACATGTACTAATAAAATAAAATTAAATTAAAAAGAGGGTATATACATTTCTCAGATTTCATAATGACTATGAACATATCCACTTAGAGAAATGAAGAGGGAAAGCAGAATGTATATCAATATAGCCAACTGATGTTAAGGCATAATAAGTTGGCTAAACGACTATTTCTTCAGAAACAACATAAGAATAAAATTTAGAAATTCAATATTTGTGAAACTGCAATCTTGGTGTCTAAAAGGAACTATAAAGAATTGTGTGTTTTAAAAATATATCCAGATTCAATTATGGACTGACCTAAAACACAATGTGTAAAGTTTATCACTATTGTGTTGATTTGAAATTTACTTGCCAGGTTTTTTGTTTTGTTTTGTTTTGTTTTGTTTACACTGAGTACATCCATAGTGACTCAGTTCTATAATGGCAAAAGCCATCTACAAGAATGATGTGATGTTGTGACTATATTTTGCTTACTATTTCATTGCATCTCCATACGTTTGCATTATTGATCACATGTGCAAAATCAATGTATTCACATGCATTATCATCCTGGCTTCAAAAAAAAAAACACTTGTGTAAGTAAAGATGTGTGCATGTACAAAGATTAAGCCTTTTTTCTTTAAAAATTTCCCTAAGCCATTGAGACCAGTTGGTTTGGCAACAAGAAAATGAGTTCAGCCAGTACTGCTGACCTCTACTATTTCACAGAACTCATTATGAATGCTTTATTTATACAATCTTATATGATCCAATCTGAGCCTGTATTTGATGTTTACAATTGTCCAAATGTGTAGGCAGCCCAGACATTATTAAGCCACTTTACAGATGAGAAAATTGAGGTTAATAGAGTTTAAAGAGCTTGCCTGGGGTCAGGCAGCTAATAAACAGCAGAGCCGACACCTGAACTGAAGTCTTTGGACAAGAAGTTACACCTTTTTTTCTGCTACCCACTTCTCTTCCTTGTCAAAGAGAACCTTTTAGTGGTGAGAATCCACATTTTCTTGCTACCAGGTTGGATTCTGGAGGTTGGAGTTATGGGGCCTAATGTGTTGTTCTTTATGCACTACTGTTACGTGTTTGTTATTCACTGGGTTTTCACTCTGCCTGCTTAAAGCCTATGAAAGTAGCGAGTAGTGGATGTTTTTTAACATCTCAAACTTTTATCCTGTTTCCTCTAGAACCTCCTGACAACTTCTTCCTTCACCCGGAAGCAGGTGGGGCTAGCGTTTCACAGTGACTCATGGTTTGTCTGTCTGGGTGCTCTGGGATCTGGAGAATAATTTATTTCCCAGACTCATTCTCTTTTTAGTCATTGTCCTTCCTGCTGCTCCCACTTTTCTGGTTTCTTTCAGGTAGTGAAAGAGTTAGAAACTTTCTCAAACATAAATGTTTATTCAGGGAAAGGGTTTGACAGATCGGTGGCCCAGTGACTTCAGCAGAGCACACACCCAGAACACAGCTAGTTTAAAATATCAGATATTCGGCAGGCAGTCAGCAGCCTGAGACACCGATGGATTAGGGTGCAGTCGGGACAGTATGGGCTGCTTGTGCAAGAGGGTTAAGTGTCCTGTTGAAACCTACCTGGCTAGTGCCAGGTCCTGGCTGGTGCAGAAGGCAGTAATTACTTGCCTTTCATCTGATCAAAAAGAGTGACGCTCACTTCATACCAGCCCAGAACAACAGGTAGATGGTTGAATAAAAATATGAAGAATTGAAGTTTTCAGATAGAAACAAAACATTCCCACTGATGTGTAAAACAGAAATAAGTGGATCCAATCTATGTTTTCATCTTAGACGTATGAATTTGGCCTGTCCAGTCCTTGAGATCACAATGCTACTACTCTGTCATGCTCTAGCTGTGGCTGTCATCCAGATCTTTATCTTCTCAGAGAACCAGGCGTTTGCCAAGAACATCAACTTCTACAATGTGAGGCCCCCTCTTGACCGTAAGTAGCGGTTGCCGTCCTGCTTCACATCCTGGAGATAGCAGAGTGCCCTCATGACGTCCTCTTTCCAGCTACCATAATGTGGCCTTTTTCTGGAATAAAACAGTTCTAAGTTTATACTTAGAATAAAACAGAAAGTCTTCTTCAAAGACTCAATAATCAATAGGGAAGGTCTGGAATATGTTTTTCATTTTTAAAAAGCTCTGCTGACACCATTGATACATAGCCAGGAGTGAGAACAGCTGTCTTTATTTTACTCCTCAAAGAGGTATATATCTCTATGTATCTATATTTTGTGTTTCCTATATTTTTCAGGACACTAGTTATATCTCTCTGTGCATATACATGTATACTACACATGTATACATATTCATATGTGTAATATATATGTATACCTTGAAATATTATTTATTATACATCCCTACATTGTCAATGAATGCATAATAGCTGAAACTTATGACAGTTTTCATAAATCCTAAATTATTTATGTATGTCCAACTTTTGAAGTCTAGTATAATTTTTGTTGAGAAAATTCATTAAAAAGAGAAAAATATAGTATACATTAATTAAATAAAATTCCAAAGAAACAGGAAATATATAGAAGGAAGTAAAATTTATTCATGATCTTAAAATTCAAAGGCACTTTATTTTAAATTTTGGAGTATGCTGGGAATGTAGCTCAGCAGCATAAGTGCCTGCCTTGTAAGCGCATGGTCGTGAGTTCAATCCCCAGTATCAATAAAAAAAAAAGTTTGGAGTATTCCAGTGTAAGTGTATTTAAATACATGATTTAGTGGGATCACACAGACTTAGTTTTATGTTAGTTTTTCACCATTTGTACTATATTTTAAATATTTTCAATGTCAGGAAATATTTTAATACCTTTTACACTTTTAAAACAACTATATGACTGGTTTGTAGCTTATTTAACCATATCCCCATACTTTATATAAGAAAAAAACACAAGCAAGTTAAATGTTAAATTCATTGAAATTTTTATTGAAAATCTTTGAAAATGTACATTTCCCTTAATTGCAATAATCTTTGAATAAATTTTCTGTAATTATAATTACTAGATCAAAAAGCTGTACCAATTTATACTTCATCCATTTATTCATCAGAATTGGCTATTATTGGGGCTGGGGATTTAGCTCAGCGGCGTAAGTGCCTGCTTTGCAAGCGTGCGGTCGTGAGTTCGATCCCCGGTACCAAAAAAAAAAAAAAAAAAAAAAAAGAATTGGCTATTATATTTTCAATCTGTACAGATTTAATAGCTAAAAATGGATGTCATTTATTTATTTACCTACTTAATATACTTTTATACATAATCCAAACAAATATATTTCAGCATTTAATTTCACATCTGCTGAACGTTAGATTTATTCTTTTGCTTAGTTTAATGCCCTAATGCTTATACTCCCTTGCATCTGAAATACTTACTGTTTTTTAATTTTTACCCCAATTTCTGGTCATGTTTCTGGGTTGGTTTGGGGTTCACCTTGACCTTTGACTGTTTTGTTTTCCAGAACTGAGAGAACCAAAAGTTATACATAGAGCCCTATGGACTGGTTATACAGAAATATCAAAACATTTTAATTTTATTTTTATTTTTATGTTTATTAAAATATCAAGATACATGGCCAGAAAGGAAAAAAAAAGACTTTGAAACAAGAAAGAACTAGTTGCCTTCAATCAAACTGTTAGCAATTCAGAATTTTTCCTTTCCATGATGCTTTGGCCTGAATAGAAGGGCTTAAGAATTACTATCATCCTTATTTTAAATATTACATTCCTGATCAGAGCCTAATGTTTTGACAACTGCCATAAATTAACATACATTAAATCAGATGACTTGTTTGAGGTTAGAGGTAGCAGTAGGGGAATGTGTATGAATAGAAACTAGCAAGATTTGGTGGACTGGGGACCCTACTAGGTATTGTTGTTGCCTCATCGTACCTTGGTAAGTCATGAAGACCTCCACTATCACTATTATAATTATTGTTCTGTTTCAGAAGTTAAAAAAAGTCACACACTGATTAGTGAAAGGGGGAAAATTCTAGCTCAAGTTAATTTGGGTTCTTCTCAGGGGTTGACTACCACCTTCACCTAATTCCTTCAAGCCTCACTTGTCTCAAAATATAAATTGTAATAGAATAATGTCAGAGATTTTTCAAAGTGATTTGTGAGATCATTTTTGTTACTCTATGTAGGAATTTCATAGAACTACCTAAAGAAAAGGGAATCAAGAAAATGCCCAAAAGCAAATGCGTAAATCCAGCTCCCTAAAAACAGAAATTCTTTAAAACATGTTACTAATTTTGTGTCATATTTAATGCTTGAAATCTTTGTCTTTGTAACCTATTTTACTTCACATTTGTCTTTAAAGCCACACCATTTCCAAACAGCTTCAAGTGTTTTACCTGTGAAAATGCAGGGGATAACTATAACTGCAACAGATGGGCCGAAGACAAATGGTGTCCACAAAGTAAGTGTGCCAAGTTTGGAAAATTCTTATGATCTCAGTCATTTAGGTCTCTGCTCACTTGCCTGGAGCAGACTTCCTCGTGTAGCATACCAACAGTCGGATCATGTTCTGTAGGAGTGAGATATTTCGTCTAAGGGCCTACCCAGCCATTAGACTCTCCTGAGAAAACGTGAAAACTAGTACCAGGGCTCCTGTTTGCAGTTGTATATACTTTGAGGAAGAATTCCTTAAGTGATATTTACTAGGGAAAATGCATAGACTGCAGTGTTGAGTAAAGCATTCTAACAATTTCAGAAATGCTTGATGATACCTTAGAAAAGTCATATTTACTGGCTTAAAGCAAAAGAAGGCTTCTGTACTCTTCAGCCACATTAATGCTTGGGGAAAGTGTTCATTCATTTAGCAAACATTTGAGTATTTTTTTTACTTTGTTTAATTCACTGTTATGTTCCCAGTGCCTAATTCAGTACTCGGCTTATATTAGGCATTTAATAAATATTTTTATGGATGGTCAGGGACATCTCTAAGTATACATTAGAACTAAGACTTGAATAACCCAAACATGCCAGCCAGGCAGATATCTATAGGAAGAATATGAAGGGAAAAGGCTACAGCAAGTACAAAAGCTTTAAGGTTCAAGACTTGGCTCAGTCTCTTCAATGATCAGGATGGAGACTGGGTCCTGTGTTCTAGTAGGAGGTGGGGAGAGGAGCTGGAAGAGAAGCACAGGCAAGGATGTGTAGGCTCTTCTTTTTCTGATGAAGAATTGATGACATTGTAAAAGTGAAGGGAAGGCAGTAGAGTTTTAAGCAAAGGAGTACAGGATACTAATTATGTTCTAAAATACTGCTTGGGCTGCTGTGTAGAGAATGGAGAAATGAGCAAGATGGATACAATCATTGTCTTCAGGAAGAAGATGGGGAGTTGGACCAAGTTGGTAAGAACAGAAAAGGCAGGAAATTGAATGATTTAAAATCTTCATCAACTGCAGAGTGGATGAAAAAGATGTGGTATTTTTACACAATGGAATACTACTCAGCTATAAAAAAGGATGACCTTGAGGCCTTCATAGGGAAATGGAGTCAACTTGAGACCATCCTCATTAGTGAAATAAATAAGAACCATATTTATAAATATTGCATTGTGTCTTTAGTGTAAAAAGTAATAAGAAATGTAGGAGTAATAAAACCAAAAATGTGTAATTGCTACTATAAAAAAGAGAGGAAAAGAAAGTGCTCTAAAGGATATAATTGCATGTATGTTTAAGTGTGTAAGATAGATGACTATACTACTGTTTTTGTTAGATGGTTGAGCAAAACTGTTAACAGTCTCATTGTTTGAATGTCTACTTTGTATGCTTTAATTTTGTAACTTGAACAACTATTTCCAATGATGAGAGTATGTAACATATCAAGTGGTGATTTCTTAGTTTTTTTGTTTTTTGTTGTTGTTGTTGTTGTTTTGGGGTTTTTTGTCTGTTTGTTTGTTTTTGGCTTTTTTTTTCTGTGTTGTTGCTACCATTTTACTGTTTTGTCTGGTTGTTTTTTTTCTCTTTAAATAAAATTTAAAAAATATGCAAAGTTGGGGGTAAAGCAGAGAGAATGTGCTGACATAAGATTCAGAGTTGAAAAGCTACTTAGAGCTTTAAGAGTTAAGGCTGTTCTGAATTTAGAGTATACTATTTTGGTTTTTAGATTTTCATGTATAAAGCTAAGACAAATAGAAAAACAGACTCAGAATTAGAGATTACTAGTCTGTGTCTACTCTTTCCTTGAAAATTTGGGAATTTCACCATGTTATTTTTAGTAGTGAAACGCTTTTTCTAGATAAAGAAACTGGAATCAATAAGTGCTACACAGTGGAGACTTCTATAAGGCCTGAGAATCTGATGCTATAAATTAACACATTGTGCTTATGACCCCTACATAGTTATTTTCTTTCTTTTTAAGAATAATCAATTGCCAAAGTATTTTTCTTGAGGTTATTTTGCATTTCTGTGGAGTGATTGCCCTTAGATGGCATTTGTACTTGTGCATCTGTGTGCTTGTGGAATTTTGTGCATTTGTTTCTACATGTCCACAGAAATTCACCTTAACTATTTCTGAGTTTTCAAGGGTGGTTAGTAACTCTTGTTTCTAACTGATTTCAAAGAGTACATATCGTTCTTTAACAATTTGCTTTAAATCTCCCTAAAATGTGAGTAGAAGGATTGAAATAGTTGTAAATTGGGGCACTGGCTCCCAACCTTGTAAGCCTTATCTTTTTAAATTTTACCAGAAACTGTTCCTTCTAGGGCTGTGCTTAATATGCCAGTTTGTCACTCATAACTAAATCCATTTTAACAACCACGCAAGGAATATGCAATGGCCATTTCTGGGGTTTAGAATCTTACATCAGTGGAGGCTGTAGCTTTCCATCACTAAAACTGTATTTCCATCACTGAGAAAGTGGAAGAATCACTTGTGCTGAGAAGCTGGCTCTCAACGAGATCAGCACAGAATGACCCTGCATTTCAGCATTGCATTTCAGCTTCCTCTTGACTATCTGCCAGTCAACTCCCAAAGAAAGCAAAAGAGGACTTCCAGGACTGCTTTGAGGGGCACTAATGAAAATATCTGGAATTATTACTGAGGTGTGATTTTTACTTTTTACTTTGTCATTATTTATGGGAGTGGTAGTCAACCATTTCTTGGGTGCAAGTAGGCCTCAAGCTATTGTTCTTGTCATCTTAGGTTTCCTTTTGTCCTGTAGGTTCACTCCTGTGGACTGTTGGTATTGTGAAAAGAAATACTCTATGTAATAGGATATGACAGGAATGATATTTCTTGTTTTATTTGCCCCATCTTCAGTGCTGAGCTGTTTAGCTGCTTTCACATATGTGATCTTCTGAATGAACGCATGCACAGTTTTCAAGGCTTGGTTGTTTGGAGTATAAGTTGAAATGCCTTTTCTAAAACACTTTGTGGCTACCTTTTCTTCTGGCCATTTACTCTTTTGGTATCACATTCTGCAATACCATCTAGTTTAATATTAAGTATCCTGGGGACAGCATAATTTTCTGAGTAAGAGCACATACTCTAAGAAAGTGCATCAGCTAGAATCCTACCTCCTGTTTATGTGACCTTTCTGCCTATGTGGCCATGAGCTAGAAACTATGCCTCAATTTCTTTATCTGTAAATGAAGATTTTAGTATGGGTTATCTTAATGATTACGGTGAGGTTTAAGTGAGGGAATACAAGTTAGGAGGGTGCCTGCCGATGGTGCATACACAATATGTGTTTGCTTTTTTGTATATTATGTAATGCTTACCACAAACCCTATCAAGATCCAAGCACACTCACTATCATTATTTCATCAAAAAGATAATGAGCCTAAAGCATCTAACATGGCTGATTCACTGTGACAGAGTTAGTTCCATGGCAGCTTCAGCCCCATCTTTGTTTTCACCTATTAAGTGACATTCCTGTTGTGGGCTCTGATCAGCAAACTAAAAAGCGTTTCCTTGGCTTTGGATGATTATAGACACAGAACTAAATCAGAATATCCTGGGATATTGAATGAAATCACTTTCTTGGAAAAACCCCCAGTAATAACATACATGTGATTAAGGATATAACGATAAATCTATGTAGATATGACTTAATGATGTGCAATTGAAATGTACAGCTAATGTTTCAATTTTTAAAAATTGTTACAGTAAAGAAAATATTTCTACTAATCCCCCCTCAAAATACTCTTCTTAGGGCTGGGGATTTAGCTCAGTGGCATAAGCACCTACCTGGCAAACGTGAGATTGTGAGTTTGATCCCTGGTACCAAAAAACAAACAATAATAATAATAATAATAATAATAATAATAAATACTCTCTTTGCTTTGAACAGATTTATTTCATCATTCTTGGTACTTTCTGAAGCAGTTCTGGAAGTCCTCTTTAATAAGCATCTTTAGCCATCTTGCTTTCATGTCTTGAACTGATTCAGAAAACGTAACGTTCATAGTCATTTTGACTTTGAGGAAAAGGCAGAAGCTGCACAGGGCTAGACTTGGTGCATACGTGGATTCAGGACACTGAAATGCTTTTTTATGAACCTATCTTTCTGTCAGTTTCGTTCTCTCCTTACAGCAGAATTCCTCAATTTTTGATCATACCTTCAAAGGCACTCACAAAAGAGGACTTCCAGAACTGCTTTGAGGGGCACTAATGAAAATACGTCTTTTACTGTAATAAAAATTTAAACATTCAGTGTATTTTTGATCACATCTCCTATACAGAGCAGGAAGTGAGTGGGAAACAAACAGTTAATTCAAAAAGCAAAGGAAAAATGCAGATACACTGATGAAGAAAAGTCAAGCAGGTTGGAAGGATTAAAACTTGAATAAGAGTTAGATGAGAAAGGAAGATGATCATGACCTATGATTAGAACTAACATATTTTAACTACCATTTGCTGCATGCCTTGTAAGATACCAGTGTGTGATGATGCAGCAACAAGTACTCTGGCCCATTAACATTTTACTCACAATTTTCATTCTGACTTTGGAGTTCTAGAACAAATACTTCAGAGAGACAGAAGGAGACCAGTCACATAGACTCTTGCATGTTAAATGAGCAGACCCATGGTTTTAATGAAAACTTTGCTTATTTTTTTCTCCTCTACTTTAGTTGATGCCAAAGGATAGATGCCTGTTTATCTTTGTTTTCAATACACACACACACACACACACACACACACACACCACAAACTGACGCCTTCCTAAGAAGTCTACCTAGACCAGTGATGGTGAATGTTTTAGTGACCAATTGCAAACTGCAACCAAAACTCACTTACTTTTCATAAAGTGCCAACAGTGTAATTGAGCCTGAATATTGAGGTTTTAGTTTATAAAAGCCAACTCTAATTAACATCTTTTGTCTTTAAAAAAAAGTGACAAGCATGCTATAGGTTCAGAACCACTGACCTGGATACTCCAAAGTCCATTGCTATTGTATTTCTTACAAAGGAAGCTAAAATTCATCCTGAACTTTAGTCATTTCTCAGTGTGACAGTTGAGAGATCTGTTTTGCAATGTGCTAAATGAAGTAGCTTTATTTATTTATTTATTTATTTATATTTAGATACACAGTATTGTTTGACAGTTCACCACTTCACCAGCCATGGAAGAAGTACCTCTATCACCAAAAAGTGTGCATCCAAAAATGAATGTCATTTTGTTGGTTGCCACCACAGCCAAGATTCCGAACATACGGTAAAGATCATTGAGCATGCATGTGCATAAAGTTATTATCTGAAGTCATGAAGATCATTGTGCATGTGTAAAGTTACTATCTAAAATCATAAGCTGGTGATGGTAAGTTATGCATCTTGAAAGAAGCAGGAAGGGTAAAGAATGTTGGACATATTTATACTTTATGGAAACACACCATTTTATAGTGCTTCAACAGAGACTAAGAGAAGTTAAGGACTTTCTGTGCTTTAACAAGAAATAATGTTACTAAGATGAAAGATAATGCTCAGATTCCAGAGTTAGAGCCCAGGCTCAGAGTCTCAGTGAAGGGTCTGAATCCAGTTCTGGTGGCTAAAGGATAAACCATCCACCAGAGGATCATAAACACAGAGCCCAGCTCATGTGCTTTGTTCCTGGCTAGAAATCACCAGGAACACTGCACAGAGAAGTTAGAAGATAGAAAGAGGGAAATAGTGCCCCGTTTTACCAAGGAAACCTGTCTTACTTGCTCAAAGGAGGAAGTGAGAGTATGAAAGATTAGTATCAAGTTAATATAATGAACTATATTTTGGTTATACTTGAACCTTAATTTTCTTTGTCATTCTAAATGAGTATTTTACTCTTTTATGTGCTTGAAATCCTGCAATGTTTGAGAATAAAATTAGTTGGAAGGTTATTAATTTCATGAAGTTTTAGAATCTGAGTTAGCCTGTAAGTATAGAAAATGGTCCTGATAACAGTGATTGTTAGCTCTGACTGCAGTAGGCTCGGCTGGAAAGCTATCACCAGGTATGGCATGGACAGGTAGGTGAGCATGCGAGACCAACTGAAATAACCTCAGCGTAGAGGTCCTGGGCATAAGGTGGATCTGATGTGTAGCCAGGGTTCACAACCATTGAGGGTAGATGCTTAGAGCTGATGACTGCACGTTGCTCAGTCATTCTGGAAGCCTTTATGAATGGCTGGGTATTTCAGGTCAAGTATTGTTCCAGATGTGCATTGGTACTATGATAAGAGATTAGTTCCCTTGGAAACATTCTCTGAAAATGTGATGTTAGAGACTCAGCCTTTTTTTTTCTTCTTTTTTTCTACCACTCAGCAGTTGTAATTAGCAAACCATTGCAGCAGTGATGATAGAAATCAGGTGTGAACACAGACCATAGAGAATCATTATTATTACCTAACAAGTAATACCGAGAAAGAAAATCAATGATTAATTCAAAAGGTTCTTAGCTTTCAATTTTGTTTCAGTGTTTTTCCTTATAAACCTTTAGATTTGGTGACTCAGTCAAACAGCCTTATTCAGTTTCCCTTCCTCTTGTTTGCCTTGCTTATGCTTGAATCTAATGCAGATAAAGCATGGTTAGGAAGGAAAGGCTGTCAGATGGTTTTACCCCAGATGCCCTGCAGAGGAGAGGCCCAAAGCCCTGGTGATGTATAGACTAGCTGATTTACTCTAACAGGCTGCTTCTGATGGAGCTGAAGCAGTCTTTCATTTGCTTTTCTGTGTTTTACCCTTTCCTTCTTCCTGTCATTCACTCTTCCCTTTCCACTTTCTTTTTAACAGGAATGCAGGTCTTGCTGTGAAGGAATGATCTGCAATGTAGAACTGCCCACCAACCATACGAACGCAGTCTTTGCTGTGATGCATGCTCAGAGGACATCTAGTAGCAGTGTCACCATGCCCTACCTGCCAGTGTTTGCCTGCATCTTCATGCTTCCACTGCTATGATGCCACCTTTCTTAGGAGAGGAGAGACCAGCCCTCTAAAGCACAAGGCAAAATCTGTGTGAACACTGGAGTGAAGATCAATCTTGGACTTGATGAAGATGATACCCCAAAGCAGAAGCCAGTGATTCGCTTTGCTTAAATGTTCTTGCATGATAGGGACTGAAAGGACCTGAGTTCCATGCTCCCTGGTTAAAGAGGGCTGTATCCTGTCACTTCTTTAGGAAGTATCCAGCCAATATTGTTGACAGGTGACAAAAATCTGTCTAGACTTGGCCTGACCAGGGCTTTAGCTGAAAGGACTTCTTGACCTCACTGACTCCCTCAAGACTACCTGGTCAGACCCTCTGGTTTCTGTGGTTAACTCTGAGTGTCTCTGCAAAATCCTACCCACTAGTAAGAAAGCAGTATCTGCGCTATGTTAGACAGACTGACATAATCAACTTATAAAGAGAAAAGGTTTATTGTGGCTCTTGGTTGTGAAGGTCTCAGTCCATGATAAATTGTTGCCTTTGGGCCTGTGGTAAAGCAGCACACATGGTAGGGAGTGTGTGGCAGACAAAAGGGCCACTCTCTTTGTGGTATAACATGGAAAAAAGGAACGAGGAGACCAGGGTCCCACAATCTCCTTTGAAAATGGACCCCCAGTTAGCTGAAACTGCTTGCTATGTCCCTTCTTTTAAAGGCTCTACCTCCTCCCAGTGGCACCCTGGCTGAAGACCGAACTTTTAACATGCGAGCCTTTGGGGGACACTGCAGATTCAAATCACAGCATTCAGTAACAGTTTAGTCTGTGAGGAAGTCAACTATTTAAGAAAACTTCTGGTTGAACTAACATGAAATCCATTTGCCAGTTGTGAGGTGGGGGTGGGGGGAATAAGACTTTTCAATTACACAATGTAAATGCATGCTGTGTGTTTCTTGACTGACAGAGGCCTACAATGAGACCTATCTACCAATGTCACTGAATTTGAATTTCCATTTACCAGGGGTGATATATGCTGGTGTAAAGAATAAAATTCTATTCCAAAGTAGCTTGGATATGTTGCTTTTCTAGGAAAGAATTCTGAGAAATTGAAGAGATCAGGAAGCCTTCTTGATCAATGGGGGAAGACTATTACCAAAAGCACCTTAGAGGTAAGGTGCTGATTGAAGGTTTAAAGAATCCAAGTCTGAGGTGGCTGCAGGAGATTCCCTTTCCCCCATGCAGCTACCTTCTCCCTGAATGTCGAGTCCACCACTGATTGTCTCCTTCTTTTTCGCTTTTGTAATACAGTCTAAAAATTTTAAATGAGTATCTTTATTTCTTGAATCCTGATTTCCTGCCTTCACATTTTAGGGTGACCTTTAAACATTATGCCCTTGTATGTGTAGAGATGAGTTAGTGCAGTTTTTTTCTCCTACTAAACATGCACTGTTAGAACGTTGGCTGCTCTGTAGAATCCGCTGATGATGGTGTCCTGGCCACATAAACACATCTAATACATGGGTTGGGATACTATAGCCCATAAGTCAAAACCATTCCACACTTACTTTTTGTTAGTAACATTTTATTAGGGCACAGCCACATGTGTTTATGGATGTGTTGTCTGTGTCTGCTTTTGTGCTACAACACCAGGGTTGTGTAGATGCAGCAAAGACCATGCATTGTGCAGAGTCTAAAAGGCTTCCTATCTAGCCCTCTGCAGGAAGAGTTTGCTGACCCCTAAGCTACAAGAAGATTGCTGACAGAGAAAGCTGCTTTCTTTGCAGGGCCTTGGTGCTAATGATGGATATTTAGCCTGGGCAATGATTTTCAGGATACTTCCTTTGTGTTCTTTGTCATCTGTGTCAGTGAATTTTTCTTCTGTGTTTTGATTGGTTGTTCCATTTATTCAGTTCTGACTCTTGGTAATCATATGTTGATGTCGGATATTAGGCTATACAGTTTTGTCTCGTCTCATTCTTGATAAACTGGAAGCATCTTATCTTACTGCTCTTTATCTTCCAATAAAACAAGAGTAGGGCAGACAAAATTATTTCCCTATCTTTGGCCCAACCTTAGGCTCACCTGGAAGGATTGGTTTTGAAGCCTGATGTACATTTATCTCCCTTTTCACTCAGCACCTTAAAGTATTTGTGTTTCATAGTCTGTGCCTGCTTGAGATTAATTATATGTGGCTTTCACTTGAAACATTTTAATAGCATCTTTGGTGTCTTCATTCCCCAGGGTTTCTTTTGACTCTGTAATTGATGAATTGTCTGGTAAAAAACCATTAGCAGACTGTAAATTTTTTTCTGATTTTATTTCTCCTGTCTACATTAATCTTTCTCTCTCATCTGGGAGGCTGCCTGAACATCACTTGGGGAGCCTGTAGAAAAATTTTATTTCTGGACCCCGCAAAGTCAGTTTATTTCTGGAGTGAACCAGCAAAATCTGTATGTTCAACAAACTCAGTATGATTCTGCTACTCAGCTACTTTGGGAACCACCAAATTACAGAATAAAAGATAGGGATGATGCTGATGGTCAGAAGATTCAGAGTCCTTAACCTGGAAGCTCAGTGCATTAAGTTGACTGTTATATCTACAGTGTAATTTTACTTTTAAATTTTTATTAGTAGATAGTTGCAATATATAATATTCATATTCTTTGTATAGGGTTGGTATGTGTGTGTAGCACATTTTCATTCCTGTTTTCATCCCCTTTCCCTTCCTTCTCCTTCCTTCCCTTCTCCCTCTACTATTAATCCCCTTCCCCTTTGAAAAAGATCTATCTCCTTATTTCTGTTACCTATCTTTTATTTTGCTCTTTATACATAATTTGGGTTTCTTGTGTAAGAGAAAGTATGATATATTTAAGCATGTGTGTCAGATTTAGTTCACTTAATAGTATGGTCTCAAGGTGCATCCATTTTCCTACAAAGGCCTCAAGTTTATCTTTATGGAAGAGTTGTACTGCATTGCATATAAATGCCACATGTAATTTGAAAACTAGAACATAAACGATTAAATCATTAGAGTTTAATGGATGGATTTTCATTCCATGACATAGCACATATGATGGCCAAGGAGCCAAGATCTTAGTCTAATTTAATTTCAAAGTCTCCTACCACAATTGCAGTAGTGGGGCAGTAAAAAAGAATATGTAGATATATCACTTATAGAAAAGACCAAGGGATTAGCTTAGGAAAATAGGGAGAGTTTGAAGAAATAACTCATCAAGTCTATTGGATTGAGCTATATTCTAGAAGAAGCTTTGAATTCCAAACCATCAGTCACAAAGCGGTGAGGTAAAGTAACAAATTTTTCCTCAGCAGTGCTCCAACTCTCCCTAAATTTAACACCGAGAGAAATTAGGGTCAGAAATCACAGGCATTTTTTTCATACAGTGTGCATCTTATCATGCCACCCACTAGCAAGACTGTATGCATACATTTCATAAGGAGAAAGAAGATGAGAAAGAAACTATAATGCCACACAAAATATGAAATGAAAAATATGGACTAAAGGCAAGTTGTGACATGAAATTGGAATAAGATATTTCACATTTGTGAAATGACTTAATTCTTAGGCAAAATTTTTGGGACATGCAGATTACCAGCTAGTGAAAATTTGCTCTGACTTTTGGATCTTGGACATATTTCACCTCATCATTTGTTGCTGACTATATGATTTATGGAGAGTTGCCTTGTCCTGTTGACCATATGAATGCAAATAATGCTGGCAGACAAAAGCTGGTAGATGCACAAAGAAACTGGAAGACAGGTGACTGTGTTATTCGAGTCTGCCTGAGGGACAATTCCGCAACTGAAACTGAAATAGTCTAACACCTTTCAATTATACAGCCCACTCTGCCTGCATCTTCAAAATTTCTCTTTCCTATCCTCCTCTCTTGTTGCCTTGACCTTTGTTTCATCAGATGCTGATGGTAGAGGTTGAAGGGACATTGAGGTGATCTAGAGTTTGAGATGACGGTGGTTGGACTGTGAAAAATACAGCTGACATAGCTTGATGCCAGAAATACCAGTTAGCAGGTCTGGAAATCTGAATTTTACAAGCATGTGATTCTGATTAGTGATTCTTCCAGTGTTACTTATATGGGATCATTTTCAGAAACAATAACTCGGGGTCTCTGTAGGATGCAGAAAATATCAGATATTTACTAAAACTGTACAAAAGGATTTTTGTTTCATTTTTTTAGCTCATGAAAACCAGTTCCAGTTAAGGGTCCAGGAAGAACCTGGAGAACACAGTGGCTGGGCCAAGTGCCATGCTGGGGAAGGTCCCAGCATGGGACATGTGGGGCCTCTATGAAGGGAGTCTGTGACTCTCAGGCAAGAAGAATCTCCACGTACTCAGCCATCAGCTGTAGTTCCTGGAGCCACGGCCAAGTGAGACAGTAAGAAGCAATGCAGGGGCAAGGGCGGCCCATCCATAGGGCTAAGCATAGATTAAAAACCAGATTCACTATAAATATTTTGCAAAAGAAGATAAGCAATGTGTAGCAAGAAGTCCTGGAGACAGATATTCTGTAAAATTTCTGAGGGTCCCCAGCTATAAGGCATCTTCTATAGGGTGCTGTAGTCATCAGTTGACTTCACTGATGAATAGAGAAGCTCAGAGTGCTGTAAATTTACTTCTTGGCTCACAGACCAGAGGGAGACTGGGTTGCTGGGTGGACTTAATCTAGTCATTCTAGCTCCATACTCTACTGTTCTTTTGGCTCTCACCTCCCTCATGTCGTTTGGTAACCGGATGACTTCTGCTGTGCCATAACTTGTGTGGTATCCAGGAGAGCAGACAGAAGGCTGCAGCTGGAAGCTTTCTGGAAATGGAAGGTCTTCAAAGAGGTTCTCAGTAAACCACAGGCAAGGAAGGTATGATCACTCATGGCTTCACACAGCCAAAGGCAGCTCTATCTCCAGAAAGATGTGTGGTATATGGTGGAGGGAAGACATCTAAACTAAATAGGATATCAGAAAGGAAGGAGAGAGACACTGATCTGGGTAGGCAGCCAAAAACGTGCTACAGATTTCCACTGTGTGAGGTTGTGCGGGAGGCAGCTTTTACGGAGACAGAGGCAATGCTATCATGTCAGAGATAAGAGACCTGAGCCTTTCAGAGCTGCAAAGACTTGCCTTAAGCACACAGCTTAGACAGCACAGTCAGACAGCATAGAAGCACAGTCAGACAGAAACTCCCACTACATACAGCAATTCTCACCATGTTCTCTTGATTAATATGCATTGTAGCTCTCCAAGGGGTGATAACACAGCACTTTCTAAATTATTCCATGAAAGAAACTTTTCTCTGCTGAGAATCTGGGTTCCATGTGATATACCTTGTGTAGCCAATAGTCTTTCAAATATTGATAGATACCAGGGGGAAATCTGCCAAAATATGGAGGTGAGTAAGATGCTGATTCTTAAAATAGATGGTATACCATAGGTACTTAATAGATGCATGGTGAATAAATGAATCTTAAACTTTCAAAAATACTTCTCTGAACTTCTAGACTTTTTCCTGTATTGGTGAGCAGTGGCAAAAACTACCTCAAAAGGCAGCTTTACATACTTTTTCTTTGGTTCTTTTCTTATGTTTGTTGATTAGTTTCCTGATCTTAATCTAGCTCATTCCTCACTATCTTTTGAATTATGTTTTCTCATTTCTTTCTATGTCACTTCTGAAGAATTCTTGAAAGTGGTTGTTCATTATTTTTAAATATTTCTAGATTTAATATGAAATCAATCTTGAGTCTATTAACCTATTATATCAGAGATGGGCCTGAATGTTAAATATTTATCCTCATTTTAACAAATGAATTTAGACCAGAATTTATTAATGAATTATAAATGGCTTTTTTCAGTGATCTGGACAGATCTTTAGAGGATGTCTTTTTATGTCTTAACCAACAAAGTCAAATAAAGACAGAACTAAGTGGAAAACTGAGTTAAAGGAATAAAGCAGTGTTTTGTCCAATTTAAGTAAATCCACATTTCTTTCAGTGAATCTTTTCTTGTAATTAGCAATAAATCACAATGTCTAACATTGCTTTCAGAAGATGTTTTCACAGCAGTATTCAGGATCTTGTACTTATATATAGTACTTACCTAGCATTAAAAATTCAGGAATTTGAAGACAGACAAGAGAAAGGTTTTGATCATATTTGCAACAATGTCTTACCTTTATTTGGGCTAGAAAATAATTATTTCATATAATAGGTGAATAGAATAACTACATGGCATCTGTATATTTCTTTTTAATATAGAGTTTCAGAGTAAAAGATAAGTTTAAGTGGAGAGTTAATCTGTGTTTAAATAAAATAATGAGCAAAGGAACTTGGTAAAACTTAAGAGTTAATGATTAGGGAGAAAACAGGTTGAGACAAAAAATTTTTTTAACTGATTATGGAGGGGAAAAAAAGCAAAAATACTGCTTATCTACTTTTTGAGCAAGGCAAGGGGCAGGGCCAAATCTTCTGTATTTCATTATCAACTGCTCTGGAAATGCAATTACCTGCAGCAGTTTGATGTCCCTTGTCAGTTGTGGATGAGTGTTTGTGCTAACGATGCAAGGACAGCGCTGCAGTATGTGGGCTGCTGTTCCCAGGGAGCACATGCAGAATCTTAATAAGCACTTGCTTCTTTTACTCAGAGAAGCCTGACGTGCCTTGGGGGAATGTAATCTGAGCTTTGCAGAGCTGAGTCAGAGAACCACACATGCGGCTGGTGGGGCTCCCCAGTGCTTGCTCCCTTGGAATCTCTTCTAGGTTTAGCAGCACACTAACTGTGAGGGTCGAAGGTGGCATGGCGGGTCATCCTTGGGGAGCTTCAGCTGCTGCAGCTTTGCTCTGAACATTTACAAACAGCTAGCTTTGAGTGGCTTATGTCCTAATGTGCTAGACGCTTGGCCCAGACTAGGCATATGGGAGCAGGGTGGTGGTAAGAGTGGTCTTTACTACTTGTGGGTCACTTGAATGGGGGCTTGTGCATGATTGGTAGATCAGCAAGTGTGAAGGCTGAGGTGCTTACAAGGTGAACTGGACAATTGCTTTGTTACCTTGTTGATGATCCCATTTAGGAACTGAGTTTTTCCTTACTTCTATTCTTCCCCCATGTAATGAATCCTAACTTTGAGTGATAAATATCTAGGACTATGTAATTGCAGCAAACAACTTATGACATATTCATTCTTTGTGGGGGGCAGTTAGAAATTAGCCTGTGGTAAAATACTTGTTAAAAATGAAGAAGCAGAAGAAAGGATAGAGAAAAAAACCTAAGGCCCAACAGTCCTCAGAGAGAATTAATCCTTGAAGAATAGAACATGGCCTAGGCATGTGACAATATATGGTTATACATTAAAAACAGAGATTACTTCCCCTCCTTTCCTTTTCACCTCTCTCCATAGCCAACACTGCTTCCTATCATAAGGCCAAGAGCAAGCCAACCAGGATTTTGCTCAGCAATAAATACCTACTGAACTGAATCTGTAAACTCCTTTTCATGAAGTTCTGAATCTCCATTTGATTTTCTATTTGTGTTCATTATTTATTCCTTGTCATTATAGGAGGATAAAGCAACGATTTAAGCACTTGATAATCTTCAAGTATGGCAAATACAAATTTCCATGATCTTTAACTTATTTTAAATCAATCAGTTGCATTTTTTGCATTACTGTTTATATTTCCTGTTTTATAAAGATGTCCTTTCTGGATCCCACTAAAATGGCTTCATTTTCTTGACAGAGAGATTTTCATTTGGTTTGCATTACTTGGTTAAATTTCTTCAACTTTAAATGCTTCATCTTTGAA
Organism: Dolichotis patagonum; assembly: GCA_004027295.1. Lineage (NCBI taxonomy): Eukaryota > Metazoa > Chordata > Mammalia > Rodentia > Caviidae > Dolichotis > Dolichotis patagonum. The sequence goes on from PVJX010021257.1 coordinate 21,538, forward strand.
AATAATAGAAAATATCTGCCTTATATTATCTCATGTGCAGGGCTTCCATTTAATTAATTGTTTTGCTAATTTTCTTTTAGACAAATAAGCAAATTAATTTATACAAGCTATTAATATCAATTATTAATGCGTTTCATTTTGTTGACATCAGCAATCTGCATGACACATACTGCAACAAAATGGAAATTGATTTCACCAAGTTTGGCATAACAGCAGTGTGTTGTAACCTTTGCAATGATGCTTATTTGAAAGGCTGAGTTTAATTGTCCTTCTTTTGCCAGTATCTGAAGATGCTGATGGGTACTAGTTCTATTGCACTTGACAGTTAATTCATCTCAAGTGTTCCTACACTGTCCTTGATGTTTGTCACATAAGGAGACTGTAATATGACCACAAGAAAAGTATTAGCTCCGTTTACCTATGTCTAAATTTTTGTATGTGGAAAAAAAAGAAAAAAGAAGGTGAGTCTCTTACCCACAATGTGGCAGAGGAACCTGGCCAGTGGAAGCTGATGTAGTCAGTTTTTCTGAGGCTGGAATTAAGGTGCACTGGGACTCAAACCCTTGTAGAGTAGGAGACCTTGGATCCTCTATGGACTGTGATACCTTCAACATGGCTTTCCAATTATACCTTTTTTGGTGTCTTTCCATTTTATCCTTGTTCTTACAATCTATCTTCTTTGTATGGTGTAGTTTCTGCTTTCTTAGATGTTTGAATCCCTCATGACTCTGGCTTTCTGGACTCTGTCCCTTTATTTCATAATCATTCTGCATTTGCTCCTACTGTACAATTTGACTTCCTCAGCACTTTCTTATTTTGGAAGTCAGTTCCACTGTAAGCTCTCACACACAGTCCTGCGCAACCTGGAAGTTGGCCATCCCAGCTGCAGAGAATTGTGGTTTCATACTGTGTGTCACAGTTGTACTACCCTTCCAAAGGCAGTGTGCAAGAGGGTCTCCCTTAAAAGTGGCTGTGGAGGGCTAAGTACCAGCATTGTTTAGCATCCTAAATTATATGTGAAGACACATTTGTGAAAGTCTTTTTAAAGAAATGTGGTAATAGGGGAACACCTTTTGCTCTTGGTCTCTTTCCTTACTCCATAACCAACTTTTCCCCAATATCAAATTAATATAATCAGCATTTGAATTTTTTAAAAATTTTTTATTTTAAAGAGAATAAAACAAAAGAGGGCAGTACAGAGCAGATCAGAACAGGACAACATAGGCAACACAGTACTTTACATTAAGACAACCGGACATCAACAGTAGCTAACACCATATCACTTACTCTGCTAAGTTGAGCATAGTTTCAAATACAACAATATCAAACATAACAAAATAGTATAAAGCCATGCATAGAGTGAAAGAATTACAGGGCTTTCTGAACCGAATAACTCATTTTCAATAGACAAATTTTGTTTAAACTATCACACATATTCAAATCCCAATAAGACACAATGTGATAGATAGAACCAATGGTAGTAGAACAAAAGAAGCAGCATTTGAATTTCAATGAACCAAGTCATGAATTGTCAGCTGTCACATTCTCAGAGCCATAAAACTTTGCAGGTAAGTGCTAGTGAGAAAAATATTTTTTGTAGTATTCTGGACAGTAGTGACTGTATACAGGATAAGCTCCACAGAGACATGAATAAGGTTATGGAAGTGGAATCTCAAAATTCTTTCTTTTTGGATTGTTAGATGCTATTCACTTTCAAATCAATGCCTGGTTGTGAAGGAAAATAAGAGTGTAAGTCCTAGACTACACCAGCAGGGACATAGAATCACAATGTGTGAGATTATTTGTATGCATAATATCTAACTGCTAAGAAAGTGAACTCCATCATGACTGCATTCAAACTGTTAACTCCTTGCATTTTGCTGCTGTGATAACTGATACTGCATTCACTGGCTTCTCCAAGTAGCCATATTTAGCTAGCAGACAACTGTGGTTCTAGTTTTGGAGACTTATGATCCAAGTACCCTAATGCAGCATTTTCTAATTTTCTGCTGATCTTGCTGGAAGATCTGTCTAATGCAACAGAGGCTAGACTGCTTAACTTTGCTTTTAAAAAAAAGCATTAAAGTGAGGAACAAACAAGATGGCTTTTATTTGGTCAATATTCAATTAGATCTTTTTTGTCTTTATTGTCAGTTGTTAGATGGCAGGGTTACTTTTCTTTAATATGTTAAAGTACAATTTATTTTGCCTGGGGCAAATTTCTGCACAATGTTTTAGACTGTAAGACATCCAGATTTTTTTTTTAAAAACTAAGCCACAGGAGTAAAGCTGTTTAGTAAAAATGATGGAAATAGTAAAAACCAAAATCTGATTAAAAATGCAAGTGTGCACAGTAAAGCTTCAGTGTAAAGTGCTGAGAAATGACCAGGATTCTAGAAGTCAAGTTTGTACCAGAAGTGATCTAATCAGGATTTCTCATTTCTAGGATTGGGGTGGGGAAGCAATGTCTCTTTCCATCATCTACAGTGATATTGAAAGGTCTCCATGTCACTAAATATTGGGCATGCCTGGCTGGGTTCCCTCATTTTTCCTGACCTTGCTCTCCCTTATGAGAGAGGAGGGTCCTCTCTTACCTTTGGATTTGCCAGTGGGTATGAGGGAGGTGACAGTTAAAGCAGAGGTCTCACATAGTACTAGTTTTCTGGATCATTTGATTTATTTAAGTACTACAACCCCAAGGCCCCTGGGCATTTATCCAGCCAACCGCTTATGTTTCCACAAATAATGTCAGTTCTAGGACTCTACTAAATTAGGTCAAGGGCTGACTACAGAGTTGTCTCTTGTGTTCCCTGAAGGTCAGGATATTTGGTTTATCAGACAGAATATAAAAGTCTTTTTTTTAAAGAAAAGTGCTCAGAGATTGAAATTTCAGAGAGAGACTGCCATTAGTTACTCCATTTTCAATGCAGTCCAATAATCTATGTGTAGGTTTTGCTTTGGCTGGTGCAGAGAAAGGATCTCAAAACTGTATGGAATAGATCTAGAATCTTGACACACATTGACTAAGCCTAACAGGTTTTCATTAAAAGGCAAGGTCTGACAAGCTAATATCCAAATTGCAGAAAAGAATTCAGAGGTTGATGAATTATGTTTTCACATGTCAAGGTGAAATTCAAGTAAATGTTTGAAAATTCAAATTTCTTAAAAATTTGTTCCTGGACTTTAATGATTAATGTAAATACATCATGGTAGTTAAAATGAACAAATCATTAACCTTGGTCTTTGCAGTGGACCAATTCCATAATCAATAAAATTTATTTGTACTTTCATGATAAATAGTTGGGAGAGAGAAACATCTGTACAAATTTGCAGCGGATACTCAGGAGAGAAGGAGGAAGTCAGAGCTACCCAATCCTACATGATTCTCAGATCTGTTCCCTATTTGATCCAATGCTCCCAACTAAACGGAGTCCACTGTGCATCTTGACACTTCAATTATCTAAAGATCCATTTGTGCCTGGTGCAGAGAGAAAAATGAGATTTTCCCCTTTTTAGTTTTATAATTTATCTCTCTGAAGCCTCAGTTCTTGTCCCTTCTTGAACTGAGATGCAGTTTTTTGCTTTTTTGTTTTCCATTGAAGTAACTGGAACAGCATAAGGTATATGCACCCATAGGAAATAACCGCTCAGAAACCAGACCAGAAATTCCAAATGGGGCAGCTGTGCAAGTGGCGACATCCTTGTTTTATTTGTCACTGCAGAATAGAACTCTACAATACATGAAAACATACTTTAATGAGTTTGGTGCCCACAGAGGCCACTCTCAAATGCTTCCATATTTCTAGGATCCCTGGAAGACTTTTGACAACCTGATCCAGTCATTTCCTTGGCATATTAAAGCAAGTTAATGAATTCTCTCCATTTTCTCTATCCTTAAAGCATTCAGACTCTCTTTATCAGGGCAGTGCTATTCCAAAGTCAGGTTAAAGAGTGAATCTGACCATTTTATTACTTGTGGCATTATATTTCCTTTTCCTTTTTATGAGAAACAGATTGGAAAATATGAACTGTAATTCTTTCTAAGATCTTGGATTCAAGAGTTACTGTTTTAGACTCCTTGCCAGACTATTTGATATCATCTTTTGCCTACCCCATCTATTCCCTCAACACATCCTTCATGAATACTGTTATTGAGAACGAAAATGAATTTTTATCAGTCTTTATATACACATATCCCTATGCTGAGAACAGCAGGAAAGATCAGAGAGAATATAGACATCAAAACACATATTTATCTAAAAGCCAAATGCATGGAAAGGGGACCTATCAGATTACAAGTATGACTGTATTTATTTCCAGAGGGTTTCTTTGGATGAATGATCATCTTATTATGCTATCTTAGTATAATAAATAAAAATTTTTAAAATCTATGCTCTAGTTTGCCTCTGTAGCTTCAAATATAAAGAAACCTGGACAGTTTCTTAAAAAATGTGCTAGATATGAGTCTCTTTTCAAACATATATGGTCCTCTTCGGTGTTACTTCATTTGGTTCAAAAAGTGAAGCATACAGAAAATCTCTCCATGCTACATTTGTAAACCTTATTTGAATGTGGTAATCTCATTGAAAAAGGGTTTCTGGGTACCTGTTCCTCCTTTGTGCACAAACTCAGATGCATGCTGATTGACAAGAACAGCTCTACAACTAATTTCTCCTTTAATTAGAAAAAATATGTATCTCTATCTACCTATGTATATCTATATTTATATCTGTATCTGTCTAGCTATCATCTATTTGTCATCTATCATCTGTTTTTGGAAGTTATGCTGATCTGGTTTCGGATTAGTTGCAGAACCTTAAAATTGGATAGATATATGACATCAATTTCACAAAGAATTCCTTGGCAGACTAGCTATTGTCATTGAGTTGGAGTTTATCATTTGTCAGGAGCCTTCAAAAGAATTGTGCATGGTTTCCACAAATCACTTTCCTACAAGAAAGCTTTGAGCAAGAAGGAACTAAATATTCAGATCTATAACTCTGACACTGAATTCTCACCCTCTAGGAAACCTTGAAAACTTACTTGATCATGTTTCATCCCTGTTTAGTTGAGATCCTGACAAAAGTCCCACTGTAGTTTTCAAGCATCTATCATGCACTTTTTTTTACATACATATATACATACATCTTTTCATTTCTTTCATTTCTCTGAAGTCCTGCCTCAATATTTAGTATTTAATTTTTTGGCTCATGAACTTTTGCACGTACCCAAGTCTTGTTATTGATATGATACCCTAACTTTTCAGTTCCTTGACCTCTCAACCACAAACTCCTCCAACATTTATAGCATAAAAGATATTTAACTAAAAAATTTGCCAATCTGATACAAAAATTTTAACATTATACCTTTTGCTGTCAAACCTACACAAAGTTCCTAGGTACATTACTTTCATTACCACAAGTCTTCAAACTCACTGTGACCTTGTGTGTGTGTGATACTAGCACTTTCTCATAGTGTTTAGGTCATTTGTGCCTTCACATTCCTCCACATATAGCTTTTAGTTCACTATTTATTGGGTGTAAAGTTTACTATAATGCTTTGCTACTCTCTTCTTTCATCACACCTGTCTGGAAAAATTTCAAATTGCCTATATTCATGCAATCCAATATTGTGAGAAAATTATAGTTTTCACACCAAGCAATTCTTGTTAATTCTCCTAATAAATTTCCTACTTTATGATATGTATATGTGCTAATTTACTATTATTATAGTTATGTATTGAAAACATATACTGAAAATTTTAAAAAGACATAGTACTAAAAGTTTTCCTACTTTGAAGATAGTAATGAGTTACTATCTTCTGTCTGCTTGAGTCCTCTTTTTATTTTCCATATTTGGTCTCAGTTGACAACATACTTCATATTTTATAGAAGAATCAGATGTTATTGAGCAGAATTCTGAAATCCCTATAGAATGTAAAAGTCAATCTTCATCTACACCTGTTTTTTCTTCATTATAGATCTACTAACCCCAAATCTCTTGATCTCATTTCCTCACTCTCTTTCACTTTGCATTTTTCCTTCAATGTCACAAAAATTTGAAACTAGAACTAAAAAGTATATTAGCTAAAATGAAAAATTTCCTAGTTGGATTTATTAGCAGACTGGAGATAACAGAATAGAGAATCACTGAAAAGGAAGACAGATCAATAAAAAGTATTTAATGAGGAGAAGACAGAGGCGGGAAGATGGTAAGTTTGTGATCCAGACCTCCTCCATTGCATCCAGAGGGTGGACCAGCTGGAAGAAAGTGAGTCTGCAATCTGTGCCCCTCCATTACTTCCCAGATGGTTGGGCTTGTTTGAAGACAGTGAATTTGTGCTCTGGGCCTCCTCCATTGTATCCCAGAAGGCAGGCAGGTTGGAAGACAGTGAGTTGGTGCTCCAGGTCTATTCCATTAGCCACCTTGATGGTGGAGCTGGATGGAAGAGTGTGAGACCAATGGGAACCCCAATACCCTGGACAACAGCCCAGTGTGTGTGTGTGTGTGTGTGTGCACACGTGTGTGCACACGCGCGCACGCACACACACACATCTTTGTAGGATGAAGTAATCAGTAATCTATTTTAGGGACAATGGTGAGCTACTACCCTGTGCTTCTCTACCACTCCAGGAAACCTGAATTAGAGGATTCCAGGTGCTTAGTCTAATCCACTACACCAAGGGTCTGGCAGCCAATGCAGGAAGCACCTGGGATGCAGCAGTGGGATGATTTGGAGGAACACAGCAAAAGGTCAAGATGAAGGAACAAAATACAATCTCAGACCTCCAGCCCACACAGAACAAGTTTAGGAGACAGAGATATAATAGAAATTAGAAGTCACACACCTGAAGTTTCTGAAAAGGTAACAACAGAAGTGAAGAAGCAACTTAGTTCTTATATTGTTTGGTTGATTTTATTTGCCTATGTCTGATGGTCTGGACAGCTATTTTGAAGATAACAAAAGGCATTCTGATAGCTGTTGTTAATTTCCTATTATCTTGTTTTGAAGTCTGGTATCATTTTCATTGTTTTGTTTGGTTTGCTTTTATTCTGTTTTGCTTTGTTTGATTTTACTGTCTAATAATATTGGCAGCTACTTTGAAGATAACACAATAATTATGGTAGCCATTGTTGATTTCCCATTATGTCTCCCTCTCTCTCTCTCTCTCTCTCTCTCTTATTTTTTTTTTGTACCAGGGATCAAACTCATGACTGTGCGCTTGCAAGGCAGTTGCTTATGCCACTGAGCTAAATCCCCAGCCCCTGTTGTCTCATTTTGAAGTCCTATATCACTTTCATTGTTTTGTTTTGATTGGCTGTATTCTGCTTAATTTTGTTTGATTTTATTTTCTTCGATATAAAATTTTTAAATTTCTGTAATTGTGAAATTACAGTCAAAGAATGAGGAAAGAGCATATGGTAGAAAAATAAAAAGAGATAACAGTAATAATTCCCCCCCAAAATTTAATTTTGATAAAAATTAATTTAGACATTCAAGAAATTCAGTGATTCCAAACAGAAAATATATGCAACTAGAAACATCATAGTCAATTTGCTGAAGGTAAAGAAATAATCTTGAAAGCAGCAACAGACATTGTCACATGATATAGGGACTAATGACAAGAATGATGGTTGGATCCCATAAAAATGGAGCACAAATAACATAATAACACATGAAAGAAGAGAAATAGATGGAAAGAGAGAGAGAAATCAAAAGAGAGAGAGAGAGAGGAGAGAGAGAAAGCAAACTTCTCTACCCAGTATTCTGTATCTAGTGATTGTATTATTTAAAAATGAGTGGCAAGGGCTGGGGATCTAGCTCAACAGCATAAGTGCCTGCCTGGCAAATGCAAGGTCATGAGTTCAATCACCAGTACCCACTGAAAAAAATGAATGGCAAGATATGATATCTGTTTGAGTCTGGCTAACATTGAGAAATTTGCAAGGCAGGTTGTAGAGGGTCAGGCAGAGAGACTGGAAGGAAGTTAGAATTACACATTATCATGTAACCTAAGAGAAAAGTGGGCTTGATAAACCTGAGTTGACTGTTTCAATGTTGCTATGTTGTTAAGCAAAGTAAGTATATAAAACTGAGGATATAGCTTGATGACACAGTGTCTGCCTGGAAAGTGTGAGGTCCTAAGTTTGATTCCTGGTACTGAAAAAAAAAAGTGAAAAGAATGTAAGTCATTAACGAAATTTTCATATAAATTGAAGGTGAGAGAATTTATAACTGACAGAAATATGACACAGCAAAAGCTCAAATATTCTTTAAAAATTGATCCCATAGAAGTAGAGTTAGAATAACAGTTATCGCGGGCTTGGAAGAATGAGATGGAAGAGGACAGTTAATGAATGCATAGGTGAAGTAGTATAAGAGGAATAATTTCTAGGATGGGATAATGATAGTAAGTCAACTGTATGGAATATTTTAAAATAGCTAGTAGAGAGAATTTTCATGTTCTAGATTTCTAAAATGGTAAATGTTTTTGAGGTTATGGATATTCTACTTATGCTGATTTGATCTCTTTGCACATTTATACATACACTGAAATGTTGCCCTGTACTTCATAAATATGTACAATAACTATGTGCCAATTAAAAAATACACACAATCCAGCTTCCCCCTTGTCCCTCCCCCTAGTGCTAAATGTTTCAGGCTGAGAGAAATAAAACTATGTGAAAATTTGGATTTATACAAAAGAAAAAGAGGCACAAAAGGGCAAATATACAAACACAAAAGAATATGGTTTGTCTTCTATAATTTTCTTAAAAGACATCTAAGTATTCAAAGCAAAGGTACGATTTATAATGAATGTAGAAGTAAAAGTTATACTATGAAGGCCAATAAAATTCCACCACTGTAAAGTTTGCACTTGTGACTGGGAAATAGGGAGTGTAAAGCACAAAAGAGAACAGAAGAAGAATGAAATGTCAGAGGTGAAGCCATAGAATATAAACTCTAATGAGCCCCTAAGGTTGAAAAGCTCTGTTCTAAATTCCCTCCAGGATAGTTTGATCTATTTGCGAAAACTTTAGAAGTCATCTCTGTGTTGCTATACTTTCAAATGCATGCTTTTTAAGGTGAACTAATGAATAGGATGAGCTGATGTAGAATACTGCCATCCCTTTCCTTTCCTGGTTATCATGCTTTCCCTCTGCTAGCATCTCCCTCTGTGGTCTATGAGAAAAGGTGATCTTCCTGAACAAACACCTTTGCAGTTTTCTCTAAAAACAAAATAGAGAAAAACAAATTTTAAAAAGGTTACATGGAAACCAAACCAAAAACCAATAGCAAAGAAAGGTGGATGATGATCCTCTTAAGTCTAACTCAGATTTTTTATTTGTTCAGGATTTACAAATTACCAATTATTTCCATGAGTGCACAAAGAGTTATGGTTATAACCATAGAATTCAATTAACTGATGAAATTATTTGGTGCATTTAATAATCTTTTAAAAAGCGTTTAACCATAAGAAACTTATTAAAATTTTACTGTATAAAACCTGGATTCTAGATGTTCCCTTTACATTTCCTAGATAACAAATCTAGTAATGGTTTATTCATTCAATAAATACTTATTGAATGCTTAGTATTTTCTAGGCAATGCTCTCAGTCTGGTACAGATAACAATGAACAAGTCAAAGTCCTCACTTTATGGAATTTACCTTCTAGGACAGAGAGCTAGGAAGCAAGCAGACGTCCCAGGAAGAAATATTTCTAAGGAAAAAACTAACACAGCAAAAGTGAAATGAAGAGGAGCAGAATGGGTGTGAGAGATAGAGGGGACCTATTTAAAACAGCCAGGTCAGCCAGGTCAGCCAGGTCTCTAAGAAGATGTGACATTTGATCAAAGACCATTAAGTTGTTTTGCCTAGAAACCTGCTTTGTCTTCTATTTTATTTCCCAGAACTCATGGGTTAAATTCTCTGGAAGCAGATGTTGAAACAGAGTTTGAAGCATGTAGTGTTAATTAAGGATCAATACCTGTGAAAAGGAAGGAGGAGGAAACAAGATTAGGCAGAAGAGAAAGTAAAAGTGACATGCTTGGATAATCTGCATCAACCACATAGGCCTTTTAAAAAAAGCATTTCCCTGGTAATAACTGTGTTTACTCATTGACTCAAATAATCAATACACTTAAGTATGTTATTGAGTAAATATTTAATAAGTATATATATTTTTAATTTTAAAGAGGGTAAAACCAAGGAAAATAAAACAGAATAAAGCCTATCAAAATAAACCAGTATAAGTGATACAGGAATTCAGAAAGTTATGAAATCAACAATAGTTACCATAATGCCTTTTATTGTCTTCAAAAAAGCTGCAGATACCTTCGGACATAACAAAAATCAAACAGAACAGAATAGTATAGAAACAATAAAAACAAAACAATGAATTCAATAAAAGACTTCAAAACAAGACAATAGTCAATCCAAAATGGCTACCATAATATGTCTTACTATCTTTTAAATAGCTGCTCCTGCCATCAGATCTGACATAATTAAACAAAACAAAAGAGAATGAAACCCCATCCAACAAAACAATGAAAATTATATGGTTTCCAGGTGGTGATCATTTCCTGGTGAGGTCTTCTTCTCTCCCTCCACAGTCCACAAATGACGCTGACT